>OVAY01000874.1:0-42230 GCA_900406395.1 Kernera saxatilis | reverse complement strand
GAAAGAAGAGAATAAAATATTGTTCGCGGATTTGAGTTCTATAACTGATCCAGAGTCTCGGGCGTATATTGAGAATGAAAGAAAGAACNAGAGTCTCGGGCGTATATTGAGAATGAAAGAAAGAACATTTTGAGAAAACGAGCACAAACAAACCAATATGAAGAACATGGAGAAAGTTCCCAATCCCAATATCATGGATCTCAGTATCAAGCATCTCGTTATCAAGAAGATCAAACTCAAGGAGAACAAGCTCAAAGTGAAGACCAAAGATCACCGAATGACCGAGAAGATTTTACCCAGTATTATAATTATCATAGCGGAACCGGAAATAATTTTCCGGGCTATTAGATTATTATTTAAGTTTATATTATGTCTTTAAAAATTATGTTGTGGCATTAATTTTTTTCATGTATGTTTGGTTTTATTTGTGTAATTTTATATATTCAATGTTTTAACTAAACTTTATTATGTATTTGTCAATCAATTTGCATATTAATTTTGATATTTTATATAAATCAATATTTTATATTAATTCAAATTAATATTTCATATTAATTAAAATTAAATGACATAAAAAATTTTTATGATATATTGTTTTTATTTACAAAACATAATCATATTGTTAAATACAATACAAATCATATTTAAATTAATACAACCAAATAAATTATTATAATATATAAAAAAAAAAGAAAAAAAAAAAGATTTGCCATCGCTACAGTGTTACACTATATTTAGTGTAACACTGTAGCAAATAACAGCATCACACTATTATGGCGTAGAAGATGCCGTTCGATTGGAGAGAAAAAGTCAAAATATCAACGCTATTATGACGTTATAGCGTCACGTTGGAGAAGCCCTAAAAAAAAAAACAATAAAAAAAGTTCAATTTTTTACCTCTTCAGTAGAGGTAACAAATGGAATTGACACCATATATAAGATCTTCCTCATGCTTTTTTTTCCGCCTCCAGAACCTTTTCTGGTCCAAATCACTCTCCTCCTCATCTCTAAAAATAAACATCGACAACTCAGCATAGTAGAAGAAGAAGATCGCAACCAAAAGTATAGAGACAAGCCTGTCTAATTTGAAGGTTGCGTCGGTTTCTTCAAAACTCCTTCTAGGAGTAAAACCACGAGTCCCAAAAGTCACAAAGTCTCTGGCGCAAGCTCTTGTGTTGTAAATAGCAAAATAAAACGGCCCATAACACGCTCCAAGCAGAGGAAACATTCTTGCTCCGAGCAAGTCTATCACGTTGTGTCTTCCATACATGAAAGATTCAATCAGTTAGAAACTACATCTTAGAACAAAAAAGAACAATAAGAAAATTTTAAATTTTTACCTCATCAAGATAGGTAACAGAAGGAATACACAAAAATTGTAGTATCTTTTTCGCATGGTCTTCTTCAGCTTCTATGACCCCAACAGGCTCCTCCATAGGGGTATAACCGCAATGTATCCTACCTAAAGCTTGTGAATGACTGCCCAAGATAAGTCAAGAACTTTCTGGTGGCATCGCATTCTCTGTTTAGAATCGCAGTCGTTTTAGGTTTAGGACAAAAAAAAAGAATTGAAAATTTTAAAAGATTTGAGACTAGATATTTCCTCGATTCAACACTAAAGATATTTGATTTTGTACATTTTGTGTACGAATTGTTTCCATGAAATTCCAAAGAATTTTCACGTATATATGATATTATCATATATATTTTTTTGACATAACTAAATTCCAAAAGGTTTTCACGTATACATGAAGAAATATCAATTGATGATAAAAAATCGTTTATGAATCATGAATAAAGGTGGAAGCAGTACATATCTTGATTTGCTATAATGATTTTGTGGTTTTCTCTTTCACAAAATAAGAGAAAACACCAAATACATGTGTATATTGTATGATATTGTTTTCTTAAAAATAGTATTCTATCCTTGTTATGATTTAGATTCTTTTATGATTATGAAAAAGAAGTATATATAATTATGATTTTGTGACATGAGCCATATGGAAGGATATTTTAACCGGTTGAAACCATTCAATCAATTAAAAAAAAAGTGATTATCCACCTGATTAATTGTTTATTTTGAGGGGTGTTTTGGGTTTTGAAGGATGTGAAGTTGGAAGAAATAAGATGAAAAAAGAAAAAAAAAATAAAAAAATAAAAATAAAAGAGGAAGTGGAATTATTTCATTTCATAAATGAGAAGAAGGCAAAGGAAGCCAACAAAATCCAATAGCTTCTTTCTCATTTATGGTTATACACAACAAGAGAGAGTAATGTTTGCAAGTTCATGTGCTTGACTTTCATACGAACAAAATATTTAAGGGTTTTCAAAGAAGGTTATTCATGTATGTTTTTATATTTTTTTTTGGGGCCAGAACAAAAAAAATATTTTTAAGAGTTTTTATGAATATTAAAATATTCGGGGGTCATTTATTATAAAATTAGAAAAATTAGAGGTCAATTTATAAATATTTTTAATAAATTTCAAAAAGAAAAATTGGGGCCAAAACCCATATTTCATTTGTTGAACAAATGTATAACTAATTTTCTGTTTGTCAAATCTCATGAATGAAAATCTAAAATCGTGATTAAACCAACCTCTATTAGCCAAAATCGTCCTTAATACTTCTCATTTTAGTTGTCACGAAACTTAAGCAAGTTATATAATATTCTAGACGGCGTCGTTTCAAGCTGGTTTCACTCTTTTTTTTTTCTTTTTCTTTTGGCTCACATTTTCTAGGGAAAGAAAAAAAAAGATCACTTTCTCCAAGCGGATGAAAAATTCAAAGATTTGGTACATCATAATACGCGTATGAGTTCCCGATGTGATCTCCTTTTTGGTTATCTTCTTCAATCCCATCTCCAACATTTCAATTCCACAATTCTGATCTCCAAAAAACCCACCAATTGGTGGTTTTAACTCCTCGATTCGTCTTTTATTTCATCAGAAACATCGAGGATTCGAGTAGGAATCTTTTGAACTGTTTCTCTCAAGTTTTTGGATTGTCTTCGTTTAGTACGAATAACTGATCACCATGGATATTACTTTCCTTCTACATCACATTTCTGTTGATTGTGGTTGAATATATCACCATGGATTGAATTATCTTTTCTTTTTGCAGTTTTTGGAAAATTCCGGCTTTAAGATTTTATCTTCTTCTTTCATCTTCTTTGGAATGTTAAACTTAGTGAAAGTTTTGGGGTCTTGGAATCTTGGATTCTGCTGATTTAATTACTCCTTCCGGGGTTTTCGAATGTTTTCTCAGGTGTCTATGATTGTGACATTAGCCCGCTTGATCACAATGTCGTGAAGAGGGAAACTGAATTTTTGTCTAAAACCAATGCTAGAGTCTTTTCAGGTTAGTAGAATGAGTAGAAAAAGAACAGAAAATGACAGTGAATCAGGACCAGCCACTCCTCATGTCCCCGTGGATAGATTCGGGTTCCTGAAGCAAGAACATGGTCATTCGCCAGAGCGTTTTAGCAAGGCTAGATCAACATCATCCACTGACCATGACAGGTATGCCCTGAGGAAACATTGAATTAGAGTTTTTTCAGAGAGAGGTAAGAATGAGAGTGTGTTTTTGTTGTTGGATATAGAGAGGAGAGAAAGGTGAGAAAATGGAGGAAGATGATTGGGGTTGGAGGTAGTGACTGGAAGCATTATGTCAGGAGAAAACCTAATGTTGTCAGAAGGCGTATACGAAAAGGGATCCCAGATTGCTTAAGAGGTCTTGTTTGGCAGTTAATCTCAGGAAGCCGGGACCTTTTGCTTATGAATCCTGGTGTTTATGAGGTAATTTCACTGTTTATATCGTTACATTGTTAGCTCTTATGAGTCATATTCTGATAAATCAATCAATTTTTTTTCTTCTATGCAGCAATTGGTGATTTATGAAACATCGGCATCAGAACTTGATATCATTCGAGACATATCCCGTACGTTCCCATCACATGTTTTCTTTCAGAAGAGACATGGACCTGGACAAAGATCGTTGTACAATGTCCTTAAGGCCTACTCCGTCTATGACAGAGATGTTGGATACGTTCAGGTCTATCCTCGAGATATATCCCTTGTTTCTCTTTTTGTTTTAGTATGGTACTAAGATTCGTGATTTTAAGAACTGCAGGGGATGGGTTTTATAGCCGGTCTGTTGCTTCTTTATATGAGCGAAGAAGATGCGTTCTGGTTATTAGTTGCGTTACTCAAAGGAGCTGTTCATGCTCCAATGGAAGGATTGTATCATGTAAGTCTTTTAATCATTGGAAGTTTGCAAGAAAATGACTTATAGTTGAGAGAAAACAAAATCCTTATATTTTCTGCGTGAATTAGAGTTTGTGGTCGACCACCTTTTAAAAAATTCTCTGTCAGTTATGTTGATACCAATTCTGGTGAGAGTTTTTCGTCATTTATTATGAATGGACATCCAGCATAAAGGGCTATTGTATTGATCTTACTTCGATACTTGTTAAAAAAAGTTAATGTCTTTGACGCAGAGATATCAACATTTCATCGATTCCTAGATTAAGAGAAAACCTTATAGAGGTTAGAATATGTAGTTTTCGATAATCTAAGAGCCGTTGTTTGTGTTAATATAGGCAGGGCTTCCACTTGTACAGCAATACCTGTTTCAGCTAGAAAGCTTGGTAAGAGAGCTAATTCCAAAGCTTGGAGAGTATTTTACACAAGAAATGATTAATCCGAGTATGTATGCAAGTCAATGGTTCATCACCGTCTTCTCTTATTCGTTTCCTTTCCCTTTGGCTCTACGGATATGGGATGTGTTTCTCTCTGAGGTAAAATTAGTTCACATCTTTAAAATCTCTTCCAATATTTGTTGTAATCAAATTCTCATTCTCTCTGATCTTTGTTTCTTTAGGGTGTTAAAATCGTGTTCAAAGTCGGTCTAGCATTGTTGAAGTATTGCCAAGATGAGCTGGTGAGTGAGGTCTTTTTTATGAGATCTAAGTTAACTCGCAAAACCGAGCTTTTATAAACTGTATCCTATATTCATTCTGCAGGTAAAATTACCGTTTGAAAAACTCATACATGCTCTGAAATTTTTTCCTGAAGATGCAATGAATCCGGATACCTTACTTCCATTAGCGTACTCCATTAAGGTAATGAAAGCTTTCTCTTTTATCTTCTAGTTCCGATAACTCTGCCCATTAATGGTAAATATCTGAGCTTTCTCGAGTTAATTAACAATTGTGGCATTAATGCTTTGGTCATCGCAGGTATCAAAGCGTTTGGAAGAACTGAAACTGGATTATGAGAAGACAATTGCCAAACCGGTTCAACCATAGGAAAACCGGTTTTGCAATAACGTGAACCAAACAGACACTTGGATTCGAATTCTTTTCTCATCCTCATCCTTTTCTTTTTGGGATTATATTTTTCTTTCATCATATTTGTCAAGTTGGTGGGAATTTCTTATCAGAAACTCTCTGATTCTTTTTTTGCAATTTCTGGGTAAAGAAGGTATGCTCCAGCTATGCGTAGATAGAGACTTGTGCTTGTAGAAAAATCTCATTATTATTATTATTTATTAATGTGAAAAGGTAAATCATATTTTGTTGTAAATCTTTTTATCAGTTATTCTGAATAATAATTAAAAAAAAAGTGTATGAATTTATCACACGAAGGTGTCGGGAACATAATCTAATCAAATTCAATCATTCCACTTTTTGACTAGAATAGTTACATGAAGGTCAATGTTGATTGGATTTACTTTTGTTTACATATTAAATATTTTGTACTTTAGAGTTTTTGACAAATGGGGTCATGCGTCATGAGTCATGAGTGAGTCACGGGAGGGTCCTTTTTGTCATTTAGCGGAGCAGTTGAGGGCCTTTGAGAAATAGAATTTGATTCTCTGGGCCCACGTTACGTGACAGCTCACCTCGAGTTATCCGCTGAAATGGTGCACGTATCTTTACACGTGTCATTAATTTATTGGTTAATTCAACTCTCTCTCCTCAATATTTTTGGTAGCGTGTCGGCCAATCTAGTAATGCTGGGCCGAAGATAATGTCAAAAATATGTTAAAAACAAAACAACGTCAAGATTGAGTAATTAATTCCTAGTGGCAAAAGGAAAAATCAATTAAATAATTTTTAAAAATTTGTTGCTATTTTTCTGTGGTCAGGAATCGTGATTGTACCTACCGATTCTACATATAAAAGGTTTAGGGGTAATTTTGGTAAAACCTTGAAAACGGCGACTTTAATAAAAAAAAATTAAAAAAAATGAACGGCTCAGGAGCGCTTCACGCAATTTGTTAACCAAAAACAAAAGGAGAGCTTCACGTAATTTAACGCGAAAACTTTTCTTAAGGAACAAGGGTAGACACGTAATTTACGTGGGGCATAACCCTAGAGCTTATATAAAGGACTCTTTCTGCCTTTCTTTTCTCCTCACGAACGCATTTCATTGCCTCATCATTACCAAATCATAATCGTTCTCTCAAATTAGGGTTTTCCTCTCTTTTCGAAATTGTTCAAGAGTTTTATTGTTCAAAAGTCTTGCGGTTTCCTGAATCATCTGGATCTGGTGAGCTTCTTTGCAATATAGATCTACCTTTTTTCTCAATTTCTCTTTCGTAGATCTGATCCTTCTTTGAGGAAATTGTTTTCTTATCGAAAAATTCTGGGTTGTTTTGATTTCAGGTTTGAGGGTTTCGTTTGATATCTGGAAAAAGGGGTTTCTGGAACGAAGGGATCCATAGTTCGTGGTCTAGATCTAAATTCATATATATATGTAAGTATCTATAATTCTTGACCTACGCTTTCGACTGATTTACACATATAACAGATTATCCTTGGTTTTCGTATAAGATGTTCATAGTTCTGATCGAGATCGATATTTATATGCATGTTATGATAGAACTTATATTTGGAACGAACGACTTAGGTTTCCATTGACGTCAGATCGTCTTAGGTTTTGGTTTTAAGGATTAGAGGTAATTTTAGGTTCATAATTGTAGATCTAATGAAGCAATTTGATCCTGTGGAGTCTGATAAACCGATATGCTTAATAACTTCTAGAGAGAAATCGTTTTATTTCAGATCTGTAATTGAAAGTTTTACCTTAGACTTATAATCCCTCTTGAACATTGCATCTCTGTTGAATTAATGTCTGCATGGTTCGTTTTTATCTAACATTTGGTTTGATTTGTTTCTTCAGCGTGAATGAGATTATGATGGAGTCGAAAGGTGGTAAAAAGAAGTCTAGCAGTAGTAGTTCCTTATTTTACGAAGCTCCCCTCGGTTACAGCATTGAAGACGTTCGTCCAAACGGTGGAATCAAGAAATTCAAATCTTCTGTCTACTCTAACGTGAGTTTCCTCGGGTTTTATCATTTTGCTCAATCTTTATGGTACTCGTTGTTAAAGTTTCTTAACAATTTGTCTGTTTTGTTGCAGTGCGCGAAGAGGCCATCCTGAGTTGTAGCGTGCACCGAATCCTTTAATATAGTTATAGCTTTCTTTAATTTCCAGTTTATAATTTACTTTTGTCAAAGCTCCGTTTCTGCTGGTTCCCAAATCCAATCGTTCTCTCCTCCTACAACAAGTCCTGTCGCTCACACAACAAGGCGAGATGGCCTTATCTGCAATCGGTTTCGAAGGTTACGAGAAGCGGCTCGAGGTATCTTTCTTTGAGCCAAGCATCTTTCAAGACTCCAAGGGATTGGGACTCCGTGCTCTGACCAAGTCCCAGTTGGATGCAATACTCACGCCTGCTGCGTGCACGATCGTCTCATCTCTCTCGAACGATCAATTGGACTCTTACGTCCTCTCTGAGTCCAGCTTCTTTGTCTACCCTTACAAAGTCATCATCAAGACTTGCGGTACCACGAAGCTCCTCCTCTCTATCCCACCGCTTCTAAAGCTGGCTGGTGAGCTCTCTCTGAGTGTCAAGGCTGTGAAGTACACTCGTGGTTCCTTCCTCTGCCCCGGAGGCCAGCCTTTTCCTCACCGAAGCTTCTCTGAAGAAGTCTCTGTTCTTGATGGGCACTTTGCTGAGCTGGGCTTGAACAGCGTAGCCTACTTGATGGGGAATGATGATGAGACTAAGAAATGGCATGTCTATGCTGCCTCTGCTCAGGACTCCAGCAACTGCAACAACAATGTCTACACGCTCGAGATGTGCATGACTGGTCTAGACAGAGAGAAAGCATCTGTCTTCTACAAGAATGAAACTGACAAGACCGGATCAATGACTGACAACTCTGGAATCAGAAAGATCCTTCCAAAGTCCCAGATCTGCGACTTTGAGTTCGAGCCTTGTGGCTACTCTATGAACTCCATTGAAGGAGATGCAATCTCCACAATCCATGTGACCCCTGAAGATGGGTTTAGCTACGCGAGCTTCGAAGCTGTGGGTTATGACTTCAACACTATTGACCTGAGCCAGCTGGTGACAAGGGTTCTGTCTTGCTTCGAGCCTAAGCAATTCTCTGTAGCCGTGCACTCGGGCATTGGAGAGAATGCGTACAAGCCAGAGATCAATGTAGACTTGGAAGATTATGGGTGCAGAGAGAGGACATTTGAGTCTCTAGGAGAAGAGAGTGGAACAGTGATGTATCAGACGTTTGAGAAGCTTGGGAAGTACTGTGCGTCGCCTAGGTCTACCTTGAAGTGTGACTGGAGCAGCAACAATAGCTGCAGCAGCGAGGACGAGAAGGACGAGGGAATCTAGCAGAACTTTATCTACTGTCTTTTTTTTTTTGAGCTTTCTGTTTTTGCTTCTTTCAATGAGTTGTAATGAATAATGACTTGTGAAGTTGAGGTAGTCTCCTTCACAAGCAAGTGTGTTGCTGTTTTCCTACTTTATAAATTTGGTTTTTATATATGTGAGACAATTATGTTTTTATTATGCTTTATATATTACTCTGCCTACTATTTTTAATTTTTATTCTATTGGTTACCGATTGAAGAAACCATTAATTTGTAACATGTTTGTAACACTGCAATTTCAAATTCGACCCATTACAATTTTTTGAATTTGATGAGATATCTCATACTTAAGGGAAAAAAAAATGGAAAATCGACCAACAGAAATTGATCTCGACTTTTTTTTTTTTGTGGTATAAAAATTGATCTCGACTTGGTCAATGGAAGTATAAAATAGAACAACAGATAATTATTTGAATTGTAGAAACAAAATTCGATGAAAAGGACAACGACTCCTATGAGAGAATAATTTGTAACGAAATTAATAAGTCTACTTTTTTTGTGATCTCTATAATAGTGATATAATAGCATGGCTAGACATTTTAATCTGTCATTCTTTAATTAAAAAACTATTGGAATTATGTCATTAATTTGCCAATATTAGTTATATGTAGATGATGAATGTTGAATTAACAAAAAAATTGAGTGAAAAAAAAAACAAATTATAGATCTTGGTTATAATGTGTTTGGAAAACAGTTCACTACAAGAAATTAATCAACAAAATTTAGGTCATTGCTGATTGAGCGTTGCAAAATCATGTTTGTTGCACATACGTTGCAAAATCATGTTTGTTGCACATATGTTGCAAAATTTGCAACAAATTAATTTCTAACTATATATGTCGTATTATTGCAATGATAATCTTGTAGTAAATTTGTTGTACAATTACAATGTTTATTTGCAACTCCAAACCGTCGTAAAATCATTGCTACAAAAAAATATAGCAAATATTATTGCAAATTTGCGACAAGTATTTTGCAAGATATAATAATTGCAAATATTTTATGGTGATAGGTAAAACAAAATTTATTTTAAATAGTTTTATGTGATATGCAACCAATAATTTGCTACACTTACAACTATACATAGTTAGAATTCTATTGTGAATCGTTTGGTCCCTGATTGTTTTACATCATATATTTTCATTATAATATTTTTTGCTTAATTTGCTATTTGACTCATTATTTATGAAAGTTTGATAATTAAAAATATATTATAATTAAAATAGGAATACCAACTATATTAAATAACTAAAGATTGCAAAATCCATCGAATCATTATAAAATACCAAAATACTTAGCATCCAACAATAAATAAAAACCAAACAAGAACAAATTGAAACTTATAAAATATAGTATATACATTGTTGTTCACATCAGCCGATTGTAAAGAAGACAAAGAATCTCCATCCTTCAAGCTTCTTGATCCTTTTTCTTGATTTTTGCATTCCCTTGAAAAGTCTCCTCTAGATCGTACACTCAATCTTCCGCTGCATCAAATAGCTGTATAACATTACAAAAGTATATGTAAGATAACGAATTTATGCCCCTAAAGAATTTGGATTTGGATTTGGCATTTACTGATTTTTTTCTATAAGAAAACGAAAGTTGAACCTAAACAAAGCTCATATATATGAACGATAATATCAACTGAAAACCTAAATAAAGTCTATCTCAAATTGAACCAAGTAAAAATAAACACTTTGAAATATTAGAGTTATTACCTTCCGAGAGCAAATTGCAAAATTGAAATAGGTTAATAAAAGCATATATGTGATAATGTGAACCTGTATATATAAGGTCATATAAAATCTAATCGTGATATGGGATGTACCTAATTGTGATACTCATATCCCGAAATCTTTGTGTGTTGGTATTATCTAAATTAATGGGGGTAAAAGAAAAACAAGCGGGGAATAGAAGCGGGAACATGTGCCAAATTGTATTATTTTACATTTTTACGCACATATTTACATCTAAAATGTTTAATGGTAATTAAGCAAATACTAATATATTTAAAACAAACTTGGATACTTATCTTGACAATTGACAAGAGGAAACCTACTTACACATACCTAAATTTAGTATAAGAATGTTATATATGGTCCAAATTCAAGAACAAACAAAATTCTCATAAAAGTATATTTGATAATTTTTCGTAGGAGTGAGCAAATAATCCTAAACCGAACCAAACTAAACCGGATTTTGTTTGTAAACCAACTGATTTCGTCAATTAAAAAACACAAGAATATGTGACAATATATCTTCATAATTTTTATAAAAGTAAGTATTGCGTAAGAGTTATTAAAATGTTGCAAATATACTAACAAAGTTGTCATATATTTTTACTATGATCTTCTTGAAAAATAGCACTGATTCATTATCGTTGAATGTTTCTTGCAAATTTTGCGTGTTGTAAACCGATTGTAAATTGGTAACAAAAGCATGCAACAAAATTTTTTCGAGAAACTTTGACATGTTGTAAACCGATTGTAAATTGGTAACAAAAGCATGCAACAAAATTTTTTGTTGTGATTTTGCAATGAATTTGTAATAAAATTATGACATGTATTCATCATTACAAAAATATTGCAAAATTTGTTGCAAAAATATAACGAAAACAAATCTTGCAAAAATTATGTTGCAATATCCAATTTTTCTTGTAGTATATTAACGTTGCTTCCACTCAAAATCCTATTTTAGCGCAATAAAAGAGTAATCATTCTCTTAAACAAGCCTAACGGCTAACGTAATAAAAAAGTGTGTTTTGGCAGATGAGAAATCGAGAAAACCACGTACGTAGAAGTCTTTAAGTCCTGGTCAAACGATTAATCAACACGTGGATGTTAAAACTCGCCACCGACGAAGGCAACTTTCTCGAACCAAGCCTCGTGTCCTTGACACGTGGAGGCACCCAAGCACGTCCCTTTGGGTTATAAATAGCAACTCAAACCTCTACCTTTTTCATCATCAAACACAAAACAATCAACCAAAAGCATCAAATTAAGTTTTTAAGCAAAAGAAGCAGGAAGAGAGAAAATGGCAGACAACAAGCAAAACATGAGCTACCAAGCTGGTCAAGCCACTGGCCAAACTAAGGTCTCTATCTCTCTTTATGATCTTTTGTTATACATTTCGAATTAATCTGTTGATAGTATTTGTAATATATGTATATTGAATTTCTATCCTTTGATGCTTACCGATTATAAGCTCATTTTAAGACAAGGCTGATGTAAGGGATATGGCTGTCAATGATTTAAAAACTTTACAATAAATGTATATGTATAATAAGATTAATGTATATGTATAATAAGATCCTAAAAATATTTCAACAGTTTTCATTATAAACACGCTTAATTACATGTGTTTTTTCTGTTGTTAATTACATCTGTGAAAATAGGAGAAGGCAAGTGGTACGATGGACAAGGCCAAGGATGCTGCTGCTTCAGCACAAGACTCCATGCAACAGGTTCATTTTTATTTTTTCAATATTATTTTGTTCTCGTTTCCATAAGAAAAATATTAAAATTTAATCAGAGATTTATAGCATAAAGAAATAAAAATAGGGTCGTAATTAATGAAGTGGGTAAAAATGTGAATGGCAGGCGGGACAACAAATGAAAGAGAAGGCACAAGGAGCTGCTGATGTCGTCAAGGATAAGACCGGCATGAACAAGAACAACTAATTAATTTCCCTTTTGGACTTGTTTAATAAAATCGAGGGGGTTTAATTCTCATTACTCCTCCGTCTGAATGTTTTTGTTTTCTTCCTTTTGGATGTTTATGTAATCTTCTCGATATAGTTAATAAATATGTTTTCCTTTCTAATCTGAAAATTATGAAATCGAACAAAAAAAGAGAGAGAGGATTCAACATTCAAGAAGCAAAACAAGAGCTTCAAGAATATGAAGTTAGTGATAGTCTATCACTTCAAATTAAATTATTTCGGAACTTTTTCAATGATATATCCAAACAATTAAACTGTTGAAAAGTAAAATGCGAAAACTTGATTAATTGGATCATGCCATACAATTTAAGATATGGACATATGGTCCACCATGGGTATGTATAGTTTGTGATCAGTGGAAAAAATAAAAATGTTGTTGGGAGGGGTAAATTCGAATTTAAAATCACATTTTTATTGTCTTATCTTTATGGCCTGTAGACAGAACCGCATCTATTTAAAAAANAAAACCCCATTTTTTTAAAAAAAAAAAAAAAAAAAAAAAATTTCTAACGGAGTCTCCGCCTTGTGCAGAGGCTTCAAGTTTTAAATCGAATTAAGAAAAATAAGAAAATCCTCTCTAAAACCCTAACATTTTCCACAAGAATCGCCATCGCTGTTCCATCTCGTCTTGTTCGGAAGATCCAAACTTTTTAGTTCAAATCCTTTTGTTGTAAAGATTGAAAGAAGAGATGAGGCACCAATGGCGATTGCTACTATTACGGAGCTTTCGTCCATTTCATTCTCTCAACGTAGTCTCCAATTCGACCCGATCCTTGTCTTCTTTCCTCCATGAACGTTCTGGGGTTGGAGCTTTGCAGCAGAGTCATTGTCTTCTTGCCTTGCGACCGCCATCGGTGAGCTCTGTTGGGCGAAGCTTTTCATCTGAGCCTGCGGTTGAAGAGAAAACTTCTGCTGAGGCTGTTGTGATTGATGTTTTTAGCAGATTGAGTCGTAAGGATGAGATTACGAAAGAGCTGGATTCGAATGATATTGTGGTTAGCCATGACTTAGCGTTGAAAGCTCTGAGGTCGTTTGAATCAAGCCCTGATGTTGCTGAAAGGTTTTTCCAGTGGGTTTTGGAGGTTTCTCCTAGAAAACTTTCCTTCAAGAGTTATAACACGATGTTGCGTATTCTAGGTGTTAATGGGCTTGTTGATGAATTTTGGAGGTTGGTTGATGATATGAAGAAGAAAGGACATGGTGTATCAGCTAATGTTAGGGACAAAGTGGGTGAGAAATTTCAGAAAGATGGTCTGGAAGGCGATTTGAATAGGCTGAAAGAGCTTTTCGCTTCAGGCTCTATGGATAATTCGGTGGATAAGGTTTGCAATAGGGTGTGTAAAATTGTGATGAAGGATCAGTGGAATGATTTTGTGAAAGAGATAACCACAAAAGCATTTGGGCAAATCAAGATATATATACTACTTCCACCTTCATTCATGATTCATAAACGATTTTTTATCATTAGTTTGATATTTTCTTCATGTATACGTGAAAACTTATTGAAATTTAGTTATGTCAATAATAATATCATATATACGTGAAAAATCTTTAGAATTTTATGAAAACAATTTGTACACAAAATATACAAAATCAAATATCTTTAATGTTGAATCGAGGAAACGTCTAGTCCCAAATCTTTTAAAAATTTCAATTCTTTCTTTCATGTCCCAAACCTAAAGCGATTGCGATTCTAAAAACTATGATTCCAAAGCTTAAGCCATGATATTGATGTTATAGTCAATAGATGAATTTTAAAATTCGAAGAGATATTTTGTTTTCTTTGTTTCGTAAACAGAGGCTGCGCCGCCACCAGGAAGTTCTATGAATTACTTTGGGCAGCCATTCACGAGCTTAAGGGAGGATGCGTCGCGGTTCTACTTCTAGGAAGGATTTTGCAGAAACGGATGCAACTTTCAAGTTAGCTTATCTTCTGTCTCTGGTTTTGATGACTGTTTGGGCCTACTACGTAGATCGACTTAAGAACAACGGTCTTAAGCTTGAAAAGAGTAACTTGGAGGAGCATGAATTTTCTTGTTGTTCTTTTTTGTTCTAAATTGTAGTTTTCCACAGCTGATTGAATTTTTCAGGCATGGAAGGCGCAGCGTGATAGATTTGCTTGGTTTCAAAGCCGAGAGTAGAGGAGAGCCTTTTGTTTTCTTTATTTTTTCCTTTCATGCTGGATATTAGTGATTTGGTTTTGCATGGCATAAATTAGAGAAAAAAAACAGTGTGCAACTAAAAAAACTGGTCATGTTCAATCATTGATTTTAGATTAAGCATCTAATATCTTGGAACTAGTAGTCTAGTTAAGATACTTCACATACATGCAGAAACATTAAAGTGTATATCTTAATATCTACGTTTTTTTCTTTAATGTATCTCTCTCTCCGAAAGCAATGACTGTGGTATTTTATCTTATACGAATTTTTTTATTATATTATAAATATTTACAAGGGCGAAGATTTGTCTGATAGTTATAGGAGTAAAAATATGGAGTATTTAGTTTATGTTAATGTGGGAAAATGACTCCTAGCATTGGACCGGTTTTCAGAGTGTAGTAATAAGAACAGAAAACCCGGTTAAAGTCATTTTAAGCGGCACCCACTAATTAGGCATCACTTGGGAGATTAACTCTTTATTTAGTGGCTAAAGTTCTCTACTTCTTAACAACACTCATAGGATCCATTTACACAATTACATTAATCTGATCTGAAATACGCATGCGTATCCGTTATCTCATAATTTTCTTTTCTCCATCACTTCTCAAAAGTCAAACGGATTAATCAGTCAATAAACTAAATACTCCATATTTTTACTCCTATACTTATCATACATATTTTCGCCCTAATATATATTTATTATCTAACAAAAAGATTCATATTGTATAAGATATAATGCCACAAATTATTGCTAACATAGAGATACGCTGAAGACAAAAATAGGGGTCAACATAGATATTAAGATATACACATCAATGTTTTGTATGTGAAGGATCTTAATTATATTGCTAGTTCCAAGATATTGGATGCTTCATTAGCCCGAAACCAATCAACCTTAATCCAAATGATTAGTAAACCAAAAATACAAAGTCGAAACTGGTTCTTGATGCGTTGCACTGGACAAGTGTTTAATTACGGACAACTATCTTTTGAATTATCCAAGACCAAGATACGGGTTAATGATTCTTAATTGTGTTTAAGTTCATTCTTAATTAATCAATTATCGATGTGGTAAAATTATCATGAATAGTTTTTAATGAAACTAAGTAGAGTATATTATTAGTAAGGAGACAAGATAACGAAAGTTGTCTAGGCTATGCCAAACAGTAACCCTTAGCCATGCGAATTTCACGTGCGGCATGCTCCACATACTTCTTCTTCTGTTCTTTTAAGTTTGTTATCTTGTTTTTGAAATTATAAATAATTGGATGCAAACAATCACCAAGACAACACAAGTTCAAGACTTATTCTCTTTTATCAAAGAATCAACTTTTTCTTATTATTCGAAAATTTCTTGCCTCTCAAGATGAGAGTAACGTTGATAATACACGTGAATCTAGTGTAAACTCTTGCTATCTTTGGAGACCTTTTTTGTAATAAAACATGGAGATGTTGACGAAAACTGTAGTTAATTTTAGATTTATTTATTTATTTATTCCTTGAAAAAAAAAAATACAATGGGATCTTGGTTGTGACTTTTCCTATGCACAAAATATCGTAATACCGAGCTATGGTAAGACATGTACATGTACGCATATATTTTTTTTGCTAAATATGTATATAGTATGACAACATTTACAAGATCAAAAATGTTCTGTTTAGAAACATGGCATAGGGAAAATCGGGATATAATATGTAGAAAGGGACACACAAAACAATTTCCAAGAATTAAGGCGCTAAAAAAATATGTAGGCTTTGGTATTTGAACTGTAATTAAGTAGAATTAATCGAAAATGACTTTATAATCAATACATGTTGGAAGGATATATTGAGTTATGTATGATTGATTAAGTGGAAACTGTATGAAGCAGGCCAGGTTCAAGTAACGGCTGAGTTGGTGGTGGAACACGAGAAAAGACATGTGGGATTGTGTTTTGGTCTTAACTAACTAAACTTTTATCCAAGCTCACAAGTCACAAATTTCTAGTAATTAAAAATCTAATCTTGTTCCAGTAGAAGAAAAAAGTAATTGAGCTTAGGAAGTTTCGTAGATAAAGCTTTCTAAGCTTCACTACTTTTGTAAAAGTTTGGAAATAGTTTTTAAAATAAGTTTCGACGTTAACCAATTTTAAAAAGCGATGAACGTTAAATACTCGTTACAGAACATAATGATAAAATAATTCAATATATATAGTTCGTGTTAGTGGTGAGGAAATCAATACCAGTCATACATTTTTTGACACTATGATATTCGTATGAAACTATAGATATCTCAGATCACTTCGGTTTTCAATTTGAGATGTGTCGTTACTCTAAGAAGTTAGCCATAGGAAATATACACACTACTTACATGTATACACACCAACGTATATTACAGCTTAGTTTATACGTATATATTTGCAAACTAATTCAATATGTAGATAAATTAACTAGAGTTATGTAAATGGTCGTACTTTTGTTTGCGAGTAAAAATGACTCAACGCATCCCCATTTTTGTGGGATCCGTTCATCTCATTTGAAGCAAAATGGCTTTAATCCGCCAATGTGTTGAAAAAACAAAACAAATGACAAAGCAATTACAAGTATATTATCTTTGATGTACATTCTATATACCCCAAAACGTTAATCTAATCAAAAGTCGCCGTGATTGTATTACTACTCCTAATTATAAAAGTTAATTTTTTGCCACTTATTATTATAGTGTATAAAAGAATAAGGTATGCAACCAAATGGCCGACCAATGTATCTTGGTTGGTGGATTTTCACATTGTTATGTAAAGTTTGGTGACGTGACTCAACCAAAAAAAAAATGAGAATAATTTGCTCAAACACTATTCTTATAATTATTAACATGGTTCGTCTCTAGATATTAAATATAAATTCAATTGCTTTATCTTCTGATATATTTATTCATATATTAAAAAATTAAAATGTACAATGCAGACAAAAAACTTCTCCCTATAAAAACTCATTCGAACAAGTATCTTCCCCCATCAAATCGCTTACCTTCCAAAGCTCTCTTCTCTCTTCACAAAATTACACACTCTATCTCTATCTAAATCTTCTAGAAGATTCATACCTCTTGGAAAAAAAATCAAAGACAAGCTTTTTTCAAGAGATTCGTCGTATTAAAATCTCACCATCTTTAGTATTTGAGACTAAATCACTGTTATATCAACCGGTTTTCAAGGAAAGGAAACGGATATGGAAAGCATCATGAACTTGAAGAGAAAGGAGAAGATATCACAAAGTAGAAGACTTGGGAAGTATCTCAAAGAACAAAAAGGGAGGATTTACATCATTAGAAGATGTGTGATGATGCTTCTTTGTTCACGTGATTGATTCATTTATTCATTACGATACATATATACATGTGTATGTAATATACGTGGATATATGTGTTTGTGTGAGTGTTCAGAAATCAGAGGCAAGATGAAAGCATGTGAACGCTAAAAAATTTAGCTTGCTTTGTTTTTCTTGTCATATCTGTAAATACATAGTGAAGTTGAGAAGTCAATGATCATTATTAGAGAGCACGACATCTTTTACATTCATCTTCGTAATACCTCGTCGCATTAATCAAGCGTGGAAGGACAAATATATTTATATTTTTCCATTCAACTGACGAAATGATAAAGCATCATTATACACGTAGATATGTTTGTGTCCTTGATTCGATATTATCTCAAGGAAAAAATTACCCATTACGACAACTTGATTGATTGTTCATCATTAGCGAATCTTTGAAACAGGAAACAGAGATTTTTTGTTTGTTTTTTGGTTTAAGAAACAGAGATTTCTTAACTTAAGAATTCTTAAGCGGGCTCATAGCTATTCCGATTCTGTGTACGTATAGTAAAACCTAATCTTGAAAATACGGTCTATATGAAGTTTTGTAACTCACTCAGCAACATCAATGCAAATGCGTATTTAATTTCTACATTTAAAAGGAGAAAGAAGATGGCTATAACAATTGACCATAAAATAGCTCAAAATTGACAAAGAAAAGTAGCCAGTTAAATATTGCATTTCATAGTTATATTGTTCTTTGGAGGTATTGTATTAAGATAATACAGTATGTTCTTATGTTGGGAATAGTGTCAACCTATAGTCTCATTAATCAATTCACTGGTTGGGTGAGAAAAAAATTGTCATTTTAAATACTATATTCCCTTCTTCACTGACTTGTCGTATATTATTATCGCTCCATTGACCCTTTTTATTGTTTTTTTTTAAAATCGTGAGATAAAGAAAAGCAGAAATATATGCAGCAAAAATGATTAAAAGAGAGAGAAAAACTAGGGAGTTAGAGAAAAACGACAGCGTTTTGGTGGTTGCGTGACATTAACGCGCTTAAGCTTTTGAATCACAATGTCCAAACATCTTTAATGAATTAGGCTTCGATTTGAGCGGGAGCGGGTACAAGTTTCTCTAAAGAACATGTATCAGGTTTCATGGAACTGAACAGCTCTAGAACATCTGCATTGCGGCGGATATAACTGGGGCACAGAGACAGTAAATCCTGAGCTTCACTATGCCTTGCAGACTTCAACATAGCTTCGACTACACGCAGAACCATTAGATTAGATGGAAACTTCTTCGAAGTCACATCCTTCAGAAAGGCGAAAGCTTCGACGCCTGTTCCACTATTTGATAAGTAATCTAAGAATGGGTCCACGAAAGGAGGGAAACCGTGATTTCTCATCAGAGGTACAAGACTCAAAGCTTCTTCAAACCCACCATCTCTTGCTATCTTCTTCATCAATAGATTCCTCACCATAATTTTGTACGTACTGTGCCAAGGTTTCAACTGATTTTGTTTTACTAGCTCGGTGAAAATCTTGTATGCAGCTTTTGCCTGAAAACCGTTGCAATAAGCAAGTACCAACTTCTCAAATGCATAACCCGCATAAGATACTCCCTCTTTGCCAATCATCTTCTTCAAACACTCTGAAGCTTCTTCGAGATCTCTAGCATCACAATGCCCTTCAACTAAAGATGCCATTGCTTTTTCATCCAGATGATTTCCAGAGGCTTCCATAAAGTCCACAAGTTCGTTGGCTTCATCTTTCTTGCCCTTACGACTAAGTCCCGATGCAATCACACTCTGTAGATCACCGCTAGGAGTATAGCCGCCTCCGCTCATCGCTTTCAACACCTCATTGCTCTGTCCAAACCTATCAACGCTTCTCAAAGACTTGAGGACACTTTGCAGCATAGAATTCGTCATAACGTTGCCATTTCCGGTATAAGCTTTCACAGTTCTTGAAAACAAATCCATGTCCAATTTCTTGGTAGTGACAATTTTCTTGAGCAGTAAACTGCAGCAGTGAGCGGTGGGTGTGTTGCTCCCCGCCATTGCAAACTCGAACAATTCGACAGCTTCTTTAATCATTTTAGTCTGACAGAACCTCGCCGAAACCCTAACATAAGTCTCCATCTCCATTTCGTAACCAGCACTCGTAATTTCTTCAATAAGGTTCTGAAACCTATCAAGAAACTTCTCTTTCCCCAAAACCCTAGCCATAGCGTTATACGTCTTCTCATCATGCTTAAAGCTGCCAGACTCATCAATCCACCGAAAGAACAGCAATGCTTTCCTCGGTTCCACGTCAAGTTTTCCCACTATCATCTTCACCAGATCGCTGTTAAACTCGAGTTTTAAACCACTAAGCTGTTTCTCCAAACCAAATACATGTGTAAATTGTATAATATTGTTTTCTTAAAAAATTATATAAAATTTATCAGAATAATCACATATTTAAGAGAAGGGTATATCCCATTCTTCTTTGCCAATTTGTAAACCGAATAAACCTTTTCGGCATTACCGTCCTCGCAAAGCCAAGTTATGGCCATAGCAATCACACTTGCATATGGTTTCAGACAACAAATAGAGCATCCCCAATCCAATAGGGGCTCTTCTTTATTTCCTTTACCCATATAAGATAGCTTACTCACACATATTGTCAAGAGAATCTGATTCTTCAGGGGTAAGCGAGAATAACATGAGGGAGGTTTCACAAAATAAGAGAAAACACCAAATACAGATGTACATTGTATAATATTGTTTTCTTAAAAATCGTATTCTATGCTTGTTAAGATTTAGGATCTCTTATGATATTATGAAAAAGAAGCATATATAATTATGATTTTGTGACACGAGCGGGTTGAAAACTTGAAACTATTCAATCAATTAAAAAAAAAAGTGATTATCCACCTGATTAATTGCTTATTTTAAAGGTGTTTTGGGGTTTTGAAGAATGCGAAGTTAGAAGAAATAAGCAAATATCATGAAAAAATGAAAAAGAAAAGAGGAAGTGGAATTATTTCATTTCATGGATGAGAAAAAGGCAAAGGAAGCCAACAAAATCCAATTGCTTCTTTCTCATTTGTGTTACTCGTCATTTCAAAAGCTTTTTGAGCTTCAAATAGTAAATAAAATAAATTAAAAGATTTTTGAGCTTCAAGGGAGAGTAATGTTTGCAAGTTCATGTGCTTGATTCTCATACGAACAAAATATTTAAGGGTTTTCAAAGACGTTTATTCAGGTATGTTTTTACTTTTTAGCAACAATAAATCAAGCCAACAATCAGTTTGAAGAGCTGATCTTACAAACTAGATAGTTATAAAAGAAAGTTTGCGAATTGGCACATGACACATTTTTATTGATTTAAAAGATTGTAAAAGACAAATTATTGTTCAACAAACTTAAAGTCTAACAAATCTCGCCTGATGATTCAAAATTATGCATTGTAAAATTTTCTTCGAAATCAAAATTACTTAAATCTAAAGATTATTTTATACGAAAAAAGTAATTGAAATAAGCATGTTTTCCACCTTTCTTTATATAAAATAAATACATGCTCTCCTTTTTGCCTTTCTTCGTATGAATCAATATTGCTTTCTTCTCTTCGTAAGTTGTTGTGTGACCGGAGAGATTGAGGGTCAAATATCATCGGACTTCCATTCAACAATGGCTAAAGTGTGGCGGCCACCGCAAGCAATCGATTTAGCTAACCATTTTCCTTCTTCTTCGTCGGCGTTATTAAAGCTTCCTTCAGGTGGAGGAATCTTTATAGGCAACTCCAATGACTGTCCTGTTGTTACTTTCCTTCCATAACCAAGTCTTCCATGATCTCCTCTACCAAACTGATCACAAAGAAAAACATAATCAAGAAGAATAAACGTTTTTGCGAGGGAGTTTTCTTGGTTTTCAAGGAACTAACCGAGAAGATTCTGCCATCTCTTGTCAAAGCAACTGAATGTGTTCCGCCGCAAGAAACCTTTTTGTTTTGGAAAGAAGAGACTTCAAAGTTATTAAAGTTAAATGTTTTACCAGAATGATACTCTCTTCAGCAAAGAAGACAGATCTCAAGATCATTAAAGTTGAACGCTTTACTACCTGAATCATATCTTCTTCAGCTAGAAGATTAACTTTTTGTGGAACCATTTTGCTGCTCTTGTCATTGTCACCGAACCCAAGTCTTCCGTGTTCTCCTCTTCCCCAAGCATACACCTAAAAATTAGAAGACCAAACACATAATTATATCTTGATTAAAAAGAGGATCTAGCACATGTGAGAATGAGAAGGAATGTTAGAAAATTTGAGAATACGTTTGAGATGTAGATGAGTTCTAATACCTCTCCTTTATCAGTTAAAGCGGTTGAATGCCACCCACCCGCAGCAATATAAACCTACAGATGAGTTTAATAAGAAACATTTTTTAAAGGTTTAATGAGTAGAAAAGGGAGAAAAAAACGAACCAAAGTGAGATCATCAAGGCCTTGGACTGGAACAGGATGAGAGCTTGGCTGGGTATCACCGGTTCCAAGTTGTCCGTATTCGTTATTACCCCATGCCAATAATCTCCCATCTTCTTCAAGAGCCAGATTATGAAATGCTCCAACAGCGATAAGACGAACATTTTCAAGCCCTTGAACTCTTAGAGGAACAAATATTTGTTTTCTGCAATTTAGAGGAAACCAAAACCCAACATAAGTAGTGGCCTAAAAATGCAAATAATAGTATTGCTTTGTGTGAGTTTAATAGTTCTCCATACATATCTCCGGGAGGCCATGGTTGACCCCAAGTCCACACATGGCCTTGGCGTGTGAGAACCACCGAGTGAGTACCACCTGCAGCTACCTGAGAAGAAGAAAAAGACCTCAAAAGGAGTATCCACAGATCAACATTGAAGAGTAGAAGAGAAGGTAGATGGACACAAAGATTTTATTTTGAGGCAATGCAGAGAGATTTAGAATACAAGTTAGTATACCTGTCGGACAGTAAGTTTCGGGGCACAACGCTTAGGGATCACAATATCTCTTCGCACAGGCCTACCCATCTCATCTTTTAAAGGCTCTTCACCACATTGTCCATATTCATTCCCACCTGCGTGCATTCCATAACCAATTTCAACAGGCAAAAACGGAAAAACTGTCTATTTCCCCCCGTAACTTTCATATCTGTTCGAATACACACGAAGTTTCGACCTCCTTATTGAGCTACATAATCACACTTCTCCTGTGTATTTCCCCCCAATTGGAAACTTATATTGTATTTACCCACAGATTTGATTTCGCGTGGTTACTGTATACCGAGACGTAGGTGAACCGTTTGAGTTAATATTAAACCGATTTAATACCGACTTAAGACCCGATTTAACTCAAACGGTTCACCTACGTCTCGGTATACAGTAACCACGCGAAATCAAATCTGTGGGTAAATACAATATAAGTTTCCAATTGGGGGGAAATACACAGGAGAAGTGTGATTATGTAGCTCAATAAGGAGGTCGAAACTTCGTGTGTATTCGAACAGATATGAAAGTTACCGGGGGGAAATAGACAGTTTTTCCGGCAAAAACAGATGGAGAATGAAACAATAACACATGGCGTACCCCACGCATATGCTCGGCCTTGATCATCAACAGCTAAACAATGCCAACCACCAATTGCTGCCTATCATCCATTAGAAAACAACACACTGAACGGTAAAACCAGAAGTTCCATATGATAATCTAAACAATAGAATTAGTAGAAAGAAAGATCAAACCTGAGTAATCTTGACATTGGCAAGAGCCTTAACTCGAGTAGGGACATTTTCTGTCTTGGTCTCTGGTGGGTGTCCTAATGTTCCTCTTTGATTCCAACCCCATGTAAACATCTGAGATCAGTCCAACAAACACAAAACATTAACTTAGCGAAATAGAGCTCTGAGGTCTTAACTTTCTGAATTTTACTGAAATAAGGACTAAAACCAGACCAGTTCCAAGATAACAAAGCCAAAGCCTGTTCAAGAAAGCAACTAGCTTTGACCTATTGGCTAACTTTTTTATCAAGATTCACAGCTTAGAGACTTTTCCCACAAGAGAAGAAGACACAGAGCTTCATTAGTGAATGATGAGACAAACCATGGTTGTTGGTTCCAGATAGAAATCATATCCCCGAATGCATAGTGACCAATTAAACAAGAGAAATACTCATTTAGTACCGTGCCATCATCGCAAATGGCGAGGGAGTTACGGCTACCGGAGACGACGGAGCGAACAGAGTAAGGCTCGAGAGCTTCAACGATACAAGCCCATTCCTTTTCTTCATTGGTACCAATTCCTAGTTGCCCGTCTTCTCCAGAGCCCCTGAAAAGCGGTTAAAAAGATGGTAAGAGAGAGGCCAAGTTTTAACAAGAGTGAGTGAAAATTCCAAACTTTGTCAGGTAGAGAGAGGTGAAGAGAAGAGTAATGGACCAGGCTATGATTGAAGTAGCTGAAACCATCTGAGAGAGAGAGAGAGAGAGAAGGTAAATGAATGAATGAACAGAGACAAGAAGAAAAGCAAAGCTCAAGAGAGAAAGAGAAGGTAAATGAATGGTAAGAATATATGTTAATGTTAAGTATGAGTTTTAATTATTTAATTAATATTCATGATTACTTAAATGCTCAAGACATTGATTTGCGTATATTCGTATTCCTATAAATATGCTCAAAAAAATGATTTTACATTATTAGTATGTGTGTTCGGAGTTATTTTAAAATTTACAGCGGATTAAAAGATAATTGACGAGGGTTACTATTTCAAATTCTATTACTGTTAGTTGAATAAGAATCCTATATTCACATATGGAAAATATGAATGAAAGAGGAACAACAGAAAAGGAAAAAACAAATAAATTAAATGTACAGAAACAGACCCATGAGTACTGTGTTAGATACAAAAGGAAAAAAATATGTTTTAAAGAATAAAACTTGAGCTTACAGAAAATGTGTATCCATGTCCACTACATATGCATTTTGTATTTTTTGTTTGTTGTCTCCGAGTGAATAGAAATTTAAAGTTTTAATTTTTTATTTTCTTGCCGGAGTTGTGTTTTGATTTTGCTCTCAAGAGTTTTTAAAGATGGGTTAAAAATCATATTCGTTAAGTTAAGAACTAAAATATAATACCCCAGTAAGAAAAAATATAAATATTCATACTCACCGATACCCCTAATGATAATTATTAACGAGTTGAATCCGACTACAAAAAAAAAAACGAGATGAATCCAAAGCAATAATTCTAAGATCATTAAAGTATACCGTGCATTTTGCTGGTAAATTTGACTTTATTACTTTCAAAATAAATTTGGTTCCATTTCCATTAAAGTTTTGAATCTTTCCTAAATCACAAAATTTATATAAAAGGAAAAAAAAAAAAAAAAAAACTTCCAACACCTACTGCATTTTTTAATTTCTAATTCTGCTTCTTTTAATGCTTTTAGTACAAATTTCTTTAAGCGTTCACTGTTTAATAGTTTTTTGACTTTTTAGACATTCCCTAATATAGTTTGGCAATTTTTCTTCAATATTTTTATTTCTGAGTTACTAGTTTTGGTGTATGTAAAAAATAAAATGCTGTGATTATTGTTGCCTTATTAGTTATTACGTTTTCTCAACTTTCTCAAAATTCGCTCAAATTCAGCATCGGTTCAAACACTCAGCTTTGGATGATATATTCAAACAAGTAGTGAACGAAAAATGAAAGAAAAAAACAAGGAGTAGTTTTATGAAAACCCACAAAAACAAAACAAATAGAGATCCCTCTTTTTCTTCTTTTTCCACTAGAGACCACAATCAAAACATTAATCATCTTTTTCCCATACAAAAACAAAGGATAGATTCGAGATTGTCTATGACAACAAAAGATACAAATTAAAAAAACAATAATATTGATATGGTAATGCTAAAAACTCGAAAGAAGAAAAGGGAAACAAAAGCAAAAGGTGAAAACAAAAAAAAACATACAGTAAATAGTGTTTTAAGTAGGCTTCCTCATATTTCTTCCCGCACGAATCACTTCGTCCACTAATAGCAACTGCGAAGCAATCACCGGCCTGCAACACATTACCAAACAACCGTTTTAACTAAACCGCAACTGAAACTGAATTCGATCTACGCCATTTATTAACAGTTTTGTTAAGTACATACCCTGAATTGATAAGTTGGCGTTTCACCGAGTAATTGTCGAAAATACCAGCAAGCAGAGGGTCGATGGGTTCTCCATCCTGTAGGTTTAGTCCCACCACGTTTCCTTTGTCATGCTCACTCTGTATAAACATAGAAATTCCCAAAAAAGTTATATACTATTTGTTCTTTAGGAGCATTATCGATAGCGGAAATAAATGTATAATACCGTTAGAGAAATGACAACATCTTGTGTATCAAGCCCAGCATTTTCAGCGAGTGTCTTGGGAACCACGAGAAGGGCGTTAGCAAAAGCTTCAACACCGAGTTGAGCTCGCTGCAATTTGCCCCACAATTAACATTAGCAACCGAAAAATCCAGAATTGGTATTGGACCAGAGGCATGTTACTTTACACTTACCCCTTGGACGGTTTTCTTGACTTCATTGATTAAGTGTTGTCTCGCTGCAACTTCAAAAGCTCCAGCTCCCTACCGAAAGAGGCAAACGTGACACACCATTAGCACATAAAACCAAATTAATCACAATGAAATGGTAATATATTTGTCTTTGTGAAGAAGACGGTACTTACTAATACAACGCACTCATCTTCTAAGGTGTTCTTAACTGATCTTAAACCATCACGGACAGCGTCCTTAATTTGAGCAATGGTGTGGTCGTTAGGCCCTATAAAAACCAAGTAATCCATGGATGATCGATGACCAGGCATGTACAAAAGGAAAATCGGCTATAAAACTTAGTCACCGAGAGATAGAAGTTTGCGCCTTTGTACCTTTTATGAGGATGGTACATGAATGAGGATTCTTCACTTGCTCGACAAATGTGTACTTTTCTTCCCCAAGAACGTGCTCATATACAAGTCCAGCCCAGCCAAGAGAGTCCGGGGTCAGGTCATCAACAGAGTTCACCGCTTCTCCACCACATGCCAAAACCAAACGTTCCATGTTCCTCCTCTTCGCTCTTCTCAGGGCGATTATCTGGAGAAACATATAAACAGAAAGAGCCTGAGTACGAGACGAGAAAGCTTAGTGGAAGATACAGGCATCTAAAAGCTTTTAGGTGAATACTATTAGTTGAGAACCTTTTCTCTATTGGTTTCAACTCATTTTGCCTTTTACATTTCAATTCACTTGATTTCACAATCTTTTTCTAGAGTTTTTCTTACTTTTCTGGAAATTGGAATAACAGGAACAGAATTATGGATGCCGAAAAAAAATACAAAACTAGTCATAGCTTACCCCTTCTCTAGCAAGAAGATCCAATGATGGGGGATCAATACCCTTTTGATTTATGATAACAAAGCTGTTATCATTACCAGCACAAACCTGCATGAGGAATAGACCATGTAAATATCTGAAAAAATACAGCATATGGCTTGGATGTAGTAGTTTCAAACTCACTTTGTTCTTCAGCTCAATAATTTTCTTAACTCTTTCATCAACGGAACGTCGCTCAGCTGTAACCATGGCTTCCCTCTGTTCCGCATTCGAGTAGAAAAATCCTGCATTAATTTCACTGATATATACAAAGTTAGGCTGCAAAATCATTGATACATGGGATAGCTCCTCACTTCTAGTCTTTCATATCTCTTCATTCAATCAACCAGAGGTTTATATTACACACCTCTTCTCATACTCCAGTGACACATTGCAAGTTAGGATGTGACAATTCTCAGCACGTCGCTTCATGTCAGGGTGTCTGGAACCATGATCCAGAACAAGCCCCTCAACCTAATACAAGAGAAACAATCCATGTGATATTAGCAACGGGTGCATAAAGATGACATTTATGATTCACGACAAGCAAAAGGATTTAATCCCATACACAAGTCATTCTACTAGAGTGAAAACCATCAAATTCCGAGACATCAAAGGCATACCAATCGTGTGTCAACATCAAATTTATGGCGCATGTGCATTATCTCAACCATAAATAGATCAATAGGTTCCTCAGGCTTCCGAATGCAGAGAACCTGTAATGTCCGGGAAGTAGCTAATTAGAAGACATACAAGCTTGAAAAACAAAACTTATCCATAGAAAAAAGCATGATGATATTCAATGAGAGATATCTTTAAACTTACCGAATTAACAACAATATCAGTCAGTTGATCAGCTAGGCCTTCGTACAACTAGTAAGCCAGAAAAAAATGCCAGTTAGAAGTGAAGAGAAAAGTCTGTGATAACAAAAGGATACAGAAATCATCAAATGAAGAATACCTTTGTTCTTAGCGTTGTCCTTGCAACCATTTTCAGGATCTCTTTATCAGGCTCATCACCCATAACAACAGGTGTCTTGAAAGTGTCGAGAAATTGGAGAGTAGCTCTTTTTGCAATTTCGAAACCATCAACTAAGACACGTGGATGCATACCTGAGACACGTATAAACCTTTTCATTAGGACCATTTCTCACTGAGGTTAAACAAAACATGACAAGGTAGCTGAAGCTGAAACGATGGAAAGAATTATATGTTAACCATGATAAACTGATTCAGAAAATGAAAGGCATCCGATCCAGATTAAATCTAAAACGGATATATAAAAGCATAAAACTACCCCACTCATCAATAAATCAAAGTATAAGTCAGACACAAGCTAATTCAGCTAACCTTCATCGATGCAACGCTCCGACTGTTTCATGAGCTCACCAATGAAGATGACAGTGGAAGTAGTACCATCACCACTTATGTCATCCTGTGCAACAGCTGTCCTCGCAATCATGATGGCTGTGGGATTTTGAATTTGCTGCAAAGATAACCAAATGAGAACTGTAAGCCTCATCAAACCAGTTAATGCCCAGATATAGCCATATGAGTGGCATCCATTAGAGCAGGATAGTCGCATTACCAGTCACACTCTAAAGATTTGCGTCTGTCATTTCTATCAGCATACCGTTTCTAACAATCTAACCTAAGTAAAGTTTAACATATTCAATTTCCAAAATAGTACTCCAATTTCACCAAGCAAATAGGCATAAACCTAGCGTCTAATATTAAATTACACAACACAAGTTTCAAGCTTCTGAACACACTTCACAAGTAAGAAGAGATATTAAGCTAGATTGTAATTAATCAACAAGATCTAGCAATTTTCTTTGTCGGACTCACCATTTCCTTCAAAAGCGTGTTACCATCCTTGGTAAGCTTGATATCCCCGGAACCACCAACAAGCCTAAACCGAGTGATCGATAAAGTCGCATGAAAATCAGTGAGTAGGGGAAAAGAAATAGTGAAGGCACAGAGATATGATACATAAATCGAAGAAAAATAGAAGCAGAAACAGACTTACATCTTGATGGTTCCCTTGGGACCGAGATTCGACTTGAGTACATCCTGTAAACCCTTAGCGGCGTTGATGGTCATATGAAGCGCCGCCGATTTGTTGAGCACCTCGGCATTAGGATTCAGAACACGCACAGACATTTTCGATGACGAGAGATCACAGAAGAAACTGGAAAGAGAGAGGGGCAGCACAGGGATTCTAGACTTTCTAGGGCTTTTTCTTCTGGGAGCTTCTGAGTTTCTTCTCTATTTTATTTCTTCTTTAAATTTCGGAGTTGCTGCCAAGTGAGCTCAGGGGATGCGAGGGATATATAACCTTCTCATGCCTCCATCAAATCGACGTCGTATTATTAGACGTTGCAAAACCTCTACTTGCTTGGACTAGAGACTCCAAATAAAAATTTTAAAAAGTACGTCATTTTTGCAAGTTTTACTTTTACTCAAAATATTACAATTTTGTTGAAGAGACTAACGTTAGTTGATAGAATTGAACAAATTCCCTTTCAATAATTTTCTGCATCTCTAACCAGAATGAGATGTTTTCGCCAAGTATTTACTTATTATATATACACCTTTGTTCCTAAAAGAAGAAAATAAAAAAGTAGCATAAAAATTAATGTAGAAGAACTTACATTAGAAGAAGGTAAAGAGAATTGTTATAGACAAAGGTAAAGTTTACAAGAAGGAAGTTTTAGGAGATTATTACAGTTGAGTTTATTTTTGGTTTTTATTTTTCATTTTTATGTTTTTACTATTTAGGCACATACATAAACAAAAAATGTCCCCAATTCGACAAAAATAACTGGAACAATAAATGAGAAACACCATTTAAAACTGAGAACTGAGAGAATCCATGACCATAGACGAGTAACGAGCTCATGAACATCTCTGGTTCGAACTTGGCATCCCACAATATATAAGTAAAAACATATGGACCAATGAGAAGAGAGTGAGAGAGAAGAAGGTAACTTTACTGAAGGAGCTATTCCTCGAACTCATGCATGTGATCTAGAAGATAGTTTGCAGCCAACTCTTCGTTCTTGTTGCACGCAAAGAACACTTCCAACACCAATGCTCTGTCAAATCCCATCGCTTCCAGCTGTTTTTTTTTTATCAACGTGAAACAGAGTGGATTGATTATAAAGAGTGATACAGACTTTCTTCTTCAGGGGAAAGATCAAAGCTCTAAAAGTTTAAAAGTAAAGGAACAGACCCGTTCGATTGCTTCGCGTTCCTCAGGTGTGACTTGGATCGCCTGAGGCTGTGGCATTCCCGCCTCCAATTGGCCAAAGAGGTTGCCACTGAATTATACAAATGCACAAATCAACCAAGAAAAGAATCACTGTTTAAGTAAAAGCCTCGCAAAGTTTTGGTTTTGATATGTGTTACATATGGATCAAAATAGTGAAATAATCATAGTAGCATAGGGATTATCATACATACCTTTCTCCTCCCCCTTCAATGGGTTCGTTGATTAAGCGCAAGAAGTCAGCTTGGTGATCTTGAATCAAACGCATCAAGTTTGGGTTCTGCTTTCCCAGTTCCTGAAGCATAGGCTGCAGAAAACGCGTGGACGGAATCATTTGAAACAATATTAAAAGAAAGCCGACAGTTCTTCTGTGAATTGGATCAACATACCTGCAGGACTTGAGGGTTTGCTTGCACCATTGCTCGCAGAGCTTGGAACTAATATACACCAGAATAACAATAAACACATTACACATTTATGCCTGATATACTCTTTTTGTAAGCAAGTGTAAGAAAAAAAAAACAGCTCATACCTGTTGGCTGTTGCGCAGGAAGTCAAGTGTTCCGGCACCAGGATTTGCTCCAACATTTGGCAAGCCCTGTCAAAGATAAAGAGAAGAATTTAGGTACACACTCGTATAAGATCAAGAGCTTTAAATGAACCAAGTTGGCTTTCTATCTCAAGGTGTATTACCTGTGGGAAGAGATCTAACGGATTTGCATTAGGACCACTTGCGGGTGCTGCTGCAGGTTGTTGAGTCTGTGTTGGAGGATTTGCCAGCTGTCCACCACTAGATGGGGCACGGGCAACTGGTGGAACTTCAGCTTGCTCAGGGATTCCCTAATACATACATTCCGGGTTCTCTCACTTTAGTGACAAGAAAAATTACTATAATAGTGGCAAGGAAGTATATTTATAGGCATAGTGATTAGTGACCAAAATCTGCCTCTTAAGCAAAGTTGCATCATTGCATGAGGGGGCACGGGATCTACAGAAAATTCAGATTGAACTCACAGAATAAAGATATTCCACAGCTCTTTCAGGGTTGTTAAATGCAGCACGGAGTGCACGGACAACAGTGTCACGATCCCAAGTTCCTCCACCCATGTCAAGAATCTGCTGAATGGTACTCTCTAAATTACTTCCAGCCGCTAGATTTGATGCTGCTTGTCCGTAAACATCACCTTGACTTCTATCTCAACCAAGACAAATAGGAAACAGAATAAGAGCAGGTCAATTTCTGAGTTGAGCAGAAGATTAAGATAGCAAAGACGCTAACCCCGCAGGAGCTGAGTCTGGTGCAGGAGTGCTTGCTGGTACAGAAGCAGGTACAGGTTCAGGCACAGGTACAGTTGCAGCTACAGGTACAGGTGCAGGTGTTGATGCGGGTGTCGGTGGAGGTGCAGCTGGTCTGCAAAGTTTTACGAAGATTTGGGGCAGAAAAAAAAGAAAATTAGTTTTAGTTTTAGTATAGGATGGAATCACAGTTTTTTCAGATAAATTCAAGGAAATTTCCAAACAGAAAATACTAGTCTTAAACTAACATTGCTACAGAATTCGGAGTCTGAAGGGAAGGTGAAGGCTGTGGTGTTGAGGGAGGCATTGACTTGGCCTAAACCAACACCAAAGTTAGATCATTCAACAAACAAGAAAACATGTGTTGTTAAAGAACCTGTGACACTTTCGTTTCAATAGTTGCAGAACCAAGGATTATTCCAAAATCCCAAGTTGCAGCATCTCAGCATTTATGATGATGCTATAACGACAGAACCAACTCACCTGCGCTGTAGTGCCAGCAGATGCACTAGACGCTCCAGTTGAAACAGGTTTACTCTACATGTTTAGCACCAGAGAGATTAGATCAGAATCGGGTAATAAAAAAGCGAAACAGAAAACAACACAATTACTTTTGTTTCCCAGATCCAAACGCACCTTGGTCATCATAATGACAATAAAACTGTTCTCAGCAACTTTGTTCTCCTCAATTGTGGTCTCATCTTTTAGCACTTTTCCTTGGTGAATAAGCATCTGTTTTGCAGCAGGATATACATCTACTCCCTGCACAGTCTCTATGTTCTTCTTCACATCAGAAACCTGAATGTAAGTATTTTACCAGCATAAGTTCAATAAAATAGTCAAATGCATAGACAACCATTTTTTTCAGTTACATCGACAACCAACAAACTAGCAACCTCACATATGATCATCAGAAATGCATTCACAAAAAAAAAAAGAATCGAAAACAGCAATCAAGGTTACAATGCCTAAAAAAAGTTCACCAAGAAAAGTCAAACAGAATGGAAGCATAAAATCCAAACAAGCTATATTCAGCTCATCAAGTAAAATTTCAATGCTGTTGCACAACTGTCAGTTCAGTGAAAGACTGTAAATTTTCCAATCGGAAAACAATTAGGGGAATCAGAAGGGTAATGGATCCAAACATAGTGACAAATACACTTCAAATGCAAATTTGATAAGCCAATCTCCCACTACAAACAGTGAAATAACTATACCGTATACACCAAAATTATCGAGCTTCATATGCCTGAAGATGGCAAAAAAAAAAACCCATACACAAAAATTGCTCAATTGTATCAATTCTCTTTAGCAACCTCTTAAGTTATTACAGTTCACACGAGGGAACTACCTCTCAGATCACGAAAGAATGTAATGAACAGAGATAACCCTAAAGCTCCACCAAATCAAAGAGGCAAAAACGAAACCCTCCCTCAAAACGAACAAGTAACTCGATCGGAAAAACACCTTGGTTACGGAATTCAACCGTCTCCAATAACAAGTAAGCAAACTATCTGTAGAAATTCCCATACCGAATCCTCGGGTTTTACTTCGATCTCGAAGTGAGTCCCCTTGAGAGTTTTCACAAATATCTTCATCTTCTCTCACCGATGAAATTCCCGTCCCTCTAACCGATTTCTCCGGCGAATTTCTGGTCGGATCGATCGCCGCCGGCGGTAACTTGGGAAGAGAGATAGAAAGCGAGTGGGTAGGTGGAACAAGATGCAGAATCAGGCCCCTACCTTTGCGTCCCTCGATATTCATCCGTCATTAAACCAATTAGAATATGCCATGTGGTGTTGACAATTTTCTGATTATAGTCTTTAAAAGATAGGCCCAAAAATTTATAATGTTTAGAAGATAGGCCCACGATATTTTCTGATATGTAGAAATAGAATCCACAAATCGTGGCCATTTGTTTGGCATTTTACTGTAACGAAAGGAAAAAAAAAAAGTAATAGCCAATTTTGAATTTACCTCTGTAAATAAGTTTGTACATACTCTATTCTTTGGTCACAAGGAAATTAAAGGAGAAAAATAGAGAAAAAAAAAAAACATAAAAGTTATCGGCTCGGCACAATAATGCGGCTTGGCTCGATGGTGATCAAAGCTGAGCCGATGTGGGCGCAAAACTTGTAAGGAAAGTTAGAACAGAACTCAGATTAGAGCATTAGCTCAGTCTTACATGCGCTCTCCTCCTGACACGTGCCAAACACGCCGATCCTCCTCTTCTTAACAGGTACCACGTGATACGCACGCGACACCGGCTCGAGCCCTAAAGTCAGGTCAAGCTTAACCTCGCCGGAGGAGACCTGCCCAGCCGGCGGCAACATTGTCATGACCTCCGATACATTGCTCTCCGATTCCTTGCTCTCTCCTTCATGAGCAGCCACAATTTCAGACTGGTGACTCAACGACGACTCATGACTAGCCTCTCCGCCGCCAGATTTTCCCTCCGATTCCGCCGGTTTAGCGACGGCGGAGACCCGCTTAGCCCGGCGAGTTTTCACCCGTTTCAGATCCGTTGACGCGGAATCCTTAGCGGCGGAGTTCTCTTCCTTGGTGTTATGTCGGATGTCGTACATCTTGAGAGGCGGTCCTTGGCCGTTCGTCGCCGCTTCGGTGGCAATCTCTGTGATCGGTTCACCTTTCATCACCGCCTCCACGGCGGCTTGGCAAAGCTGCCAATTTCCCGACCACAACAAACCCACCGAGCCATAGATCGGATTCACAATCCTACCACAAGCTTCGTGCAACAACGATCGGAAAATCCCTGCAAAATTTCACACAAATGACCTAATTCAAAACGGCATCGTTTAGAAAATGGACAAATTGCTATCAAAACGGTTTGGTTTAACAAAAGGATTCATAAATACGGCGACGTTTATGGAATAGCACTAACCAGGGCGAAGGTGATCGGGACCGGCGTTGATGAGGTTCATGAGTCCAGCACGGCCATAGAACTTGGCGAGAAACACGGTTGCGTTTGCTTGCGCCTCAGGCGATTTGATCCAAGCCAAACACGGTCTTATACTACAATCCTCACTACACCCTTTTCGAAGAACTCTGCATCCATTACAGCTCATCCGCATCTTTTTTCTCTGCTGCTAGATTTCTATTTTCCCACTGTAAACAACTGATCGAACACACAGAAACCCAGAAAGTAAAGTCGATTATAAAAATATTTGTTTCTGTTTTGTAAGATTTTTGGGAGATTTTATAGGAAGTGATGATGGAGAATCGATAGCTAAATTATATAAAAAGGTGATAGCTTTAAGGGATTGTGTGCGTTGAGAAAGAAGCCCCTGGGTTTTTGGGAGCTCTCGGTAAAACCAAGGGAAGAAGAGAGATGACAAATAAAAAGGAGATAAGAAGAGCTGTTTTTCTAAAGACAAAGGGCTGTTTTTGTCTTTTTTTTTCTTTCATTAACTGCTAAATCCTTTCTCTTTTTTTTATCAGAAACGCCGCAGTTTTTTTTTTCCCTGATTCAAGGTTTTACTTCTTGTGTTCTTCCCCAGGTTTTGTTTTCATCGCCATTCTGAAACCCACGCGCGTGTTTACACGTGTTGTAGCATTCAATTCGATTCTAAAATGACTTGCGGATAAATTATTTAAAATATAGATTTTTACAATTTAATCCGTCCCAGATCATTTAGTAGGAATCCAAAATGGTTGGATATGGGTGTATATATATGTTAAATAGAATCTAATTTAAGGGAAAAATATGAAATTTATTTTATTTTATATTTTAAAGGTTCAGATCTTAGATCATGTTTAAATTGTAGGGATTTCCCAAAATATATATATTTTAATTATTTGTATTGTTAAAAATTCGGTGGAGTGTTGGTGTTAAATTGAAAATTTTGATATTAATCTTAGGTGTCAATAACTATTGAATTTTACTTAACATTGTCAAAATCAATTAATGATAGTATAAATCTTGGTTAAATCATTATTGTGGTTAACGCGCGCGCGTCAGAAAATTTGGTCGAATCGCCACATATGAGCCAGATGGGATTTAAGTCATTTGGGGCCCACACTTGGCTCCTGGTTTTCGGGAAAAGAATCCGTCTTTGTACAAAACTAAACTGCTTTTTTTTTTTTTTTTTTTACCAAAACTATTGACTGGTTTCTGGTTTATGGTTTTCGGTTTCCAGTTTTTTTCCATTTTTTTTTTTACTTGTGTCTGTGGGCGGATCTTTGTGTTCTGTTTCGCCGACGGTTTTGTTTATTAAAAAAAAACGTAATCTATTTATTTTTATTTTTTTAGCTTACTTCAAACTACCAACAATCGGTTTAATGTTTGTACGTAATCAACTTTAATTCATTTATCTATGTACCAGAAAACATTTCAATATTCTGGAACCTATCTTGTTGCACATTTTTGAGTTATGGATTCTGTAATGTGGTTTTTAAAATAAAAACAAAATTATATGAAAATAGTCAAAAAAAAATAATAATAATTATGAAGACATGATTAGCTAATCATATAGTAGTAACATTTAACTAAACGAAAAAAATATATATATATATATATATATATTTTACTGCTGCATCTGTTTCATACATATCCTGTATTATATTATCCGTTGCAACCATACGTAATTTTCTTTCCGTGTTTTATCTTGAAACTTTAATGAGTTCAAAGCAAAATTAACTAGTCAAACACAATTCCCATTCCTTCAATTCGTCCATGAGTTAACAGGTTTTGTTGAGGACACAGCATTGAAGGAATCTTCTTCTTTGAATAGACCGTTACTCGTAAGTGTCACGTTACGGATTTTCTTCGCAAGTCAACGACGGTCGACTCCGTTCATTCGCCATTATTTTCCGTTCCGTTTCTCTTGTCTATCCCTACGAGACAAGCGAATCAGAATCTTTGAGGTCTAAAGAGAAAGAGAGAGAACCGGAAACTTGTATGAATAATACAAACCACTCATATTTATCGAACTTATCAAAATTACATTTTACAAAGATTGAGAATCTCCAAAAAGAAACGGTACTATACAAAACAGAGCTTAGATTTTTTACACAGGAAAAAAAGAACAAACTCTCCACATTGGGACTAATATGTTACACCGACACTCGAGAAAGAAGATATAACACATATAGACTCGATTTTTACCTCTTAACCAATATATACACAATATTGACCTCATAATTAAAGAAAACTGCGGTAAAAGCCTTAACTGGTGAATGCTCAGAGCCTGAGAGATCTTTACTCTTCCTTTTCCTCTTTATCTTCAAAAATTATAAATATCTGCTTCGAAAAATGGAGTCTTGATTCTTGATTTTATGTACACTTTGTAAATCTCTGTGTCTTCTTACTTCTTCTAAGCCACAGCAGGGATGCTCGAGTTTTGGCGGTCCATGTTCAAGCAATCGAATCCTTCTACTCTAATAGCTGCTGGTTTAAGCCCAAACTTCACTCTACCACAACCTCCTCCTTTGATACGAGTTGGAGATGGTGATGGGAGGAATGGTGTGAGTGATGGTGAGATAGGGATGAGTTTCTCATCTCCAAATCGCGCATCTTGAGTTAACGGGTTTGCTGCTCTGCTCGGGGGAGACCCAAGGAAAAATGGAGGTGATGAAGCTACAGCAGATAATGTTTCTTCCTACAGAGAAAGAAGAATACAAGAGAATCGTAGTTTAGATCACAAGACACAATATATGGAAAATGCATTACGAATTTGACTAAATATCAATCTATATACGCAACCACAAAACTAGGAACTGATTCAATGTGAAAATTCAAATACAGGAGAAACTTTGAAAACCATCCAGCAGAGGGAAGAACCAAGAATCATCGTTCAGACACAGGAAGACAGGTGAAATCAGATGACGACACTGTATGGATTAATATCTTGAAGCAACTATATAGCCTAGCATTGATTTTAATACAAAGAAACACAAATCAAGGAAATACTTCAAAATCATATAGTTCAAACGAAGAAACCAAATAGACAATGCTTCAATACACAAGTTTCAAAAAGTGACAAACCTTTCTACGAATTATATCCCAAAGATCTGCCCCCGCTTTAGAATCACATACATCAGCTGCTCCTGATTGACTGTGACATACCAAAACAAAGTTGTTAAAACAAAAAACTAATACTGTATGATCTTTGTGGGGAAAGACAAAAAAAAGGAAGTGACTTTAAAATACCAAGAGTGTAATCTAAACGGACGAATAACGTTGTTGGCGAGGATGCCAACGCGACGAGGCTTAGGACAAACAACATAGTCCATTGGATCACAAGAGATAGGAACAGATCCTCTGGATTCGTTACGGGACATGAAGGCGTTCTGCTGAAGGTTGCAATGATTCATGTTCGAACCACTTCTATCCAAAGAAGAACGCCTAATCTGTTGCATCAAGTGAAACAAAATTAGGGTTCTCAGAAAGAAAGAAATACAAAAAAATGTGTTTAATTTCAAAATTCCAACGGATAAGAAATCGGATTTACTTGGTAAGATCTGAAAAATTATCCCTAAATTCGTCCAGCTAAACCCAGATTCCCATCGAATTTGAGGGTTCGTTTTTGGGGTAAAATGGATCATTACGAAATTCAGAGAGATTGGGTATAAAAAAGGATGTTTTGAAACAGAATAAGCCAACGAATACGTTGACTAGAAGAAACCAATTTCATACAAAATAAAAGATTAAAGAACACAGACGTATTGACTGGACTAAAAACAGAAAATTTTCACAAGACCGAAGAAAACGAACAAGATCAGAATTACAAACAAAAAAAAAACTTAGATCTGCAACAAACCGTTAACAAGGAAAAAAAGAACTTTGATCTGTCATTTCCGCCATTAACGGAGCATGATAAAGAAAAGAGAGAGAAGTATACCTGAGAGAGATCACGACGATAAGGGTGAAGCGTTTAGAGTCGAAACAGAGCGGCTGTGAAGGCGCTTTATAAGATGATGAGACCTGGCCGAACAAAATGTGAATAAGGTTTTCTGTAACAAAACGATGTCGTTTCACGAAATAATCAAATTCTGCTTATTCTCGCCGTCGTTAATCCCTAGTTATTATATAAAAACTAATTTGCTCGCAAGTCGTTAGTTATGTAACTAAGAAACTATCAAATACTTTATATTTTAAGTTTATTGGGTTTGAATGGTCAAATAGTAATAACCCGTTTGTACGCTTTACATGGCCAATAAACGCTTTGGTGGTAGTCCCTTAGTTAACGGATCCGCTATCATCATATCCGTTCTTATGTGCTCAAAAGACATTCTACGTTTCTGCATTTTTTCTTTGACAGACAAGTACTTTAACTCCATGTGCTTAGCACCCTTCGAGTACTTGTCATTCTTTGAAAAGAAGACAGATGCGGAATTATCACAATAAATTCTCAGCGGTCTCTCTATAGTGTCGACAATCCGAAGCCCTGAGATAAAGTTCTGCAGCCACAATGCATGAATAGTGGCCTCAAAGCATGCCACAAATTCGGCCTCCATAGTGGAAGTAGCAATGACAGACTACTTTCCACTCTTCCATGATATTGCTCCCCCAGCTAATAGGAACAAATAGCCAAACGTCGATTTCCTGCTATCGACGCATCCAGCATAGTCTGAATATGAATATCCAATGACCTCTAGATGGTCGGATCTCTTGTATGTAAGCATGTGCTCTTTGGTGCCTTGCAAGTACCTGAAGACCTTCTTTGCAGTTTTCCAGTGGTCCATTCCGGGATTACTTTGATATCGATCCAACATACCAACCGCAAAGTTGATATCTGGTCGAGTACATGTTTGAACATAGTTCAAACTCCCAACCACTGATGCATATGGAATTCTTTCCATTTCCTTATGCTCCAATTCATTTTTAGGACATTGCATTTTACTGAACTTGTCCCCTTTCTGAATAGGAGCTATCCCTGCGGAGCATTTTTCCATTTTATATCTCTCTAAGATCTTATTGATGTATCTTTTCTGAGATAAACTTAACAATCCTTGTGATCTATCTCGAAAGATTTCTATTCCAATCACATAGGATGCCTCACCCATATTTTTCATTTCAAAGTTCTTAGAGAGATACTTCTTTATATCATGTAGCATGCCCATGTCATTTGCAGCAAGTAAAATGTCATCAAATATAAGACCAAAATCACAAATTTGCTCCCATTGACCTTAATGTAGATGCATCGATCAACGATCACCTCNACTTTAATGTAGATACATCGATCAACGATCACCTCTACAAATCCATATGACGTGATAGTATCATTGAACTTTAAATACCACTGTCTGGAAGCTTGTTTCAGTTCATATATTGACTTTTCAGCTTACATACCATATGTTCTTTTCCTGTGGCCATGAACCCTTCAGGTTGGTCCATATATACTTCTTCCTCAAGCTCTCCATTCAGAAATGCGGTTTTCACATCCATTTGGTGAAGCTCGAGATCATAATGAGCCACCAGAGCCAAAACAATTCTTAAGGAGTCCTTCTTTGAAACCGGAGAGAAGGTCTCTTTATAGTCAACGCCAACCTTTTGGGTGAATCCTTTAGCAACAAGGCGAGCCTTGTATCTTTCAGTGTTACCTTTCGAGTCGCGTTTAGTCTTAAATACCCATTTAGATCCAATGGTCTTGAAACCATTGGGCAACTCTACTAAGTCTCATACTTGATTATCACCCATAGACTTTATTTCCTTTTTTGCGGCAATCAACCATTTTTCAGAATTGTCACTTTCCATGGCTTTTCGGAATGATTTCGGGTCTTCATCAAGGCTTAAGTCATATTCACTTTCAATAGCGTAAACCACATAGTCATTTGAAATGGCAGATCTTCTTTCCCTTTCAGATCGCCTTAATGGTTCTTGTGGTACACTATTCTCTTCTTGAATTATGACATGTTCATCAACTGTACTTTCAGCTAGTGGGGTTGGCACATCATCATGTTGTACTATTGTGTCATTTATCTGTGAGCCAACAATAGGAACAACCATCTTAGGTGCAACGACAGGTGAAGGTACTTCAACCTGGACTTCTTTAATGTCCACTTTTCGTGGTTCACCACTCCCACTAGTTTCACCATTCTCAATGAACCTAACATTACCCGTCTCAACTATTCTCGTACTATGGTTAGGACAGTAAAAGTTATACCCCTTTGATTTTTCAGGATAGCCAATGAAAAATCCACTGACAGCCCTAGAATCAAGTTTCTTTTCTTGTGGGTTATATAGCCTTACTTCTGCTGGACAACCCCAAACACGTAAATACCTTAAGCTATGTTTCCTTCCCGTCCACAGTTCATAAGGGGTCTTAGGAACTGCCTTACTAGGAACCCGGTTCAGCACATACGTTGCAGTCCTTAATGCATATGTCCACAAAGAAAGGGGTAAAGAACAATTACTTAACATGCTCATAACCATATCCATTAAAGTACGATTCCGCCTCTCAGCTACACCATTCTGCTCAGGTGTACCATGCATTGTATACTGTGTACAAATGCATTTACTTTCAAGTAACTTTGAAAATGGACCTCGACAATGTCCACTTTCATTGAATTTTCCATAAAACTCACCACCTCTATCAGATCTCACTATCTTTACTTTTCTATCTAACTGTCTTTCCACCTCATCAATGAACATCTTTACGACATTCACAGACTTAGACATTTCATGCAGTAGATATGTATATCCATAACGTGAGTAATCATCAATAAAGGTGATAAAATACTTTTCATCGCTCCAAGATGGAGCATCGAAGGGGCCACAAATATCGGTATGTATTATCTCAAGAAGCTGAGTGCTTCTCGTGGCTTTCTTTATAATATGTTTAGTCTGATTTCGTTTAATGCAGTCTATACATACATTTATATCACTAAAATCCAATTGAGGAAGAATATCATTCTTTACCAACCTCATAATCCTTTCTTTGGAAATGTGACATAATCTTTGATGCCACAAGAAAGCAGAACTTTCATCCAATGCACTACGCTTAATGCCTCGACTTTCAATATTAAATAGGGATTCAGTGAACTTTGCATCAAGATTGAACCGATAAAGTGAATCAAACAAAGTACCACTACCATAAAAGTAATCATTTCGGTACAATGAGAAAAGACCATGTCCAATCTTAAAATCATAACGTAAATTGTCCAACCTACTTACGGAAACAAGATTTCTAGCACATTCAGGTACATAGAGACACCCTTCAAGATCGACATGACATCCAGTGTCTAAGATCAATCTATAAGTCCCAATGCCTTCGATTCGTGCCTTCATCATGTTTCCCATGAACAAGAACTGTCTAGGTCCTCTTATAGGCTGGATCGAATTGAATCCCTGCTTAATATGAGACAC
>OVAY01000873.1:14636-42268 GCA_900406395.1 Kernera saxatilis | reverse complement strand
ATATATATATATATATATATATATTATTCTACAAAAAACTAAAATATATATATATATATATATACAAATTTTCAAATATAACATTATAAAACTATCTAAAAAGCATTGTCTCGCAGATTAAAACATAAATTACCACTATCTTATTTTCAAAAACATTAATAAACAGTAACAAAAAATAAACTATAAACAACAAATTATCTCTATATTATCTTACACGGAAAATACATAAAATCTATACAAATAATTTTTTTTTATATAAAATGTGAATACAATGTTTTCAATTAAACATTGGCCCGTGGTATACCACGGGTTAAAACCTAGTAAATAAACATAATGGTTGACATTAGCTTTATCAATCAACATCTCAAAATCCCATGACTATAATGTAATATAAATCCAATCTATCTACGGAAAAAAAAGCCCTTGATTACATATTACATGCATGTCACATTCATAGGTCCAATACAAAATAATATGCCAAAGTTATTGGTAAGGAAATTAGCATTCCGAAGATCACCCTGAAAAATGCAAAACAATAAAAACCACAAACGTAAGTTTCAGAAATATAATAAAAAAGGAAAAAAAAAATCCAAATAACAATTTATTTACCCCGTACTAACGATCTCCGGATTATTATTATACTCTTTTGCAAAAACAAATGGCACGATCCCTTGAGGCAGTGCAGCCTGCCAACACAATAAATCAGAATTCAGAAGAAAGGAACTAATAATTTATTATTTTTTTAGAAGAAATTAATAATAGGTTTTTATTAACGAATTATTAATTTTAATTAGTTTTACCTGTAATATTGCGACTCTGAAGAGAGTACTTCGTAATCTGATGCAAAATGCAGACGCAATCATAAGAGCAGGTCCTAATACAAACTTGAGGAGCATTGTTATAATCGCCATTTTTGTTCCACATGCTATGATACTACTTTGTGATCCCATGAAAACACCTGTTTCATATTTTGTTTAGTTAAATTTCCGATTATGAAGTTTATAGTTTTTTTATATACATAGCTTAATTACCTAAGCTGAACATTGCCATTCCTAAGCCTCCATCAGATATCAAATGTATTGATTTATCGATCATCTCAGGCAATTTCCATCCCAATCTATTGGATCAAAGAAAACATGATTGACATTGGATGTTATAAACTCAAAAAAAATTATAACAAATACTATTAGGTGGAGTATCAGTACACTATCCCAGTTCGTTTTTTTTTTTTTTAGTTGTAGATGCGTAAAATGATCAAACAGAAATCTTAAAATAGGAGAAGCTACTAAAGTATCGCTTTTCTTTTGAAAAGGAAATGTTTAGATATGTCAGATGATAGAGATTGAATCTTTAGATGTCAAGATAATTTATCAAATTAAGATTAAATTTTATACCTGAAATGTAAAGTAGCCCAGATTAATCCGACAAATGTGGCGTATGTATTAGGATTAGTTATAAACTTCCTCCAAGCCTTCAAGAGAATCTTCCCAGTTCCAGAAGATCTTGTTCTCACTATTGCTACTTCTGCTTCTTCTGGCTCTTGCTCTATAGCAGCTTCTTCATTGTCATTGCCTTGTTTTGCAAGAAACCCAGGTTTAATTAGGTAAATGTTAAAGGAAGTTCTATATTGAAAAATCGAGAAAAACAAAAATCAGTTACCTCTATGTTCTATGGATGCTCCAGAAGATGTATTCTCCCTCGCGGCATTAATCTCAAACAAGAAGAGCAAAATGTTGTACCAAAGCAAGCTCTGCAACACAACAATCTGCACCAAGAAGTTCACAGCTGCATCTCCATATATGGCACTCAAGATTGGGATTCCAATAATGAGAGTGTTTGGAAACACGGATACAGATAATCCGGTTATGATCCAACCCACTTTTCCTCCTCTTCCTCCTGTTGGATGCCAGACTCTTAAAACCGCGGCAAATACAACAACGGCCAAGAATTTCTGGAGAATGTCTGAGAGAATGAGTCTAGGGCTCATCGTAAAAGGGTTGTTTTGGGAGATTACTTGGAAAGAAAGCAAAGGGATCGAGAATTTGGCGACGAATTTGTTGATGCCTGCGCATTGTTCTGGTGAGAAGAGCTTTAGATGTTTTGCAGAGAGGTAACCCAAGATCACTGAAACATAGAGTGGAACAGTTGCTGAAACAACATGGTAGACATCAAGCCAAGATATCATTTCAACAACCAAAAATCAAATTAAACAATTGTTTTTTTTTATTGTCTGAAATTGTTTAATTTCATACAATAAAAAAACCAATCAAAAACAGTGAAAGATCTGAAAGAAAATCGAAGAAACAGTTTTCTTTCAAATTTATGGAAAGAAACTGTTTGATCTTATGGCATATATATATATGGGTAAAGTCGATGGCTTTTTGTCTTTTTCTTTCTTTTGTTCAAATGTAGATGTAGAACTCTTGAATTTCAAGGCGTTTGATTCCACAATGGAATTTTTGTGTCAAAGGAAAAAAAAATGATGAGAAGGGATTAAAGTCTGGGTTTGTTGCAAAAAAACTCCGCGTTTAGATTTCTTTTTCTTATTATTGTTAAAAGACAATTTTTGCCCTTGAACTAGAACTCTTTGGAGCTGGGTTTGCCTAAAATTATCATATATTCTGTAACTAATTACTGCAATAGTCATTTTCTTTGAGTTTCTTTGACATTTTCTTCTCGCCAAATTTATACAAGAAAAGGAGAAAAAAAAAACAAAAGATAAAAAGAGAAGGCTGTTTAATTTGTCTTTTGCATGAACAAAGAAGAGCTAAATATGCTCCAACAGAACTTTAGTTCTATAGCCTTTGAATTTTTCTTACCTTAGATACTTACATTAAATTTAAAATAGCAAGGAAACTGCCCCTTTTATGTATATACAATATGTAGCCTATTGTACATTTTATTACCATTTCTAGGCAAATAAGTTAATAGGATTTACAGTACAAGGTGCCATCAAAATATCTTTAAATTGATGATAGTAATTCTTATATATAAGTATATACACATAATGAGTATACAAATTAGCCGATATCTTTTCAACAAAGATCATAGGCATATGATATGAGAATAAAAACCAAAAGAATAAAGAAGTGAATTGGGAAGGAAGTAATCATCGAGCATAATATTTGTTTGTTTCTAAAATTGGTTTGAAGATTGAGAAATAAGCATTTTTTTCCTTTATAAACATACATAGACAATTGTGTCTTGTTTTTGCTAAAAATAGGAAATTGTGTTTGCTTCTCACAAGAAGGAAGCAAATGCTTACCATTTTAGATTGAACCGAGAAACTTTGGAACATTTGAAAGCTAATTTTGTCTGTGAAAACGAATCAAAGCCTCATGAAGTTCTTTTTTAAATGTTAACATTAGTAAGAAGTCCAAATAAAATGTAGTTTATTTCTATTATATTTTAACAATTATAAAAATGTATTTATAGTCTAACTGAACGATTCTTTCTTAATTAATTTTTTTTTGTACCAATCGAGGATAATTTTTGTGTGTGTTCATATATAATAACTTTAAAATTAATATTAATCCCATAAAATATATAGTACTCATATATATTACAGTATCAATTAATTTTGCGTGAGTGAACTTTGTAACGAGAATGAAAAGTTAGTAACCATATGAGCTTCACAACACATAAAAGATACACTTCTTAGTTCTTCTTCTTCTTATTTTTTTGAAGTGAAAGACTATACAAATTAATAAATACAAAATCAATGACCTTTTATGAACAACGAAACATAACATGTCCACTAGTCTAGAATTTTGTTTTAATTAAAATAATAGATCAACATAAATGAGAAACATATCCAAAATATGCAATCATTCAAAACTTGTACATAATCCTATTTTTATCCCACATAAAACCTAAACAAATAAGATAAATTGGGAGCTAAAAATAATAATTTAAAAAATAAAAACATAGAAATTGTCCACAAATAAACAATGACGGCTCTCCATCCTTAGCGGTAAATTCCTAAAATTGGAGATCACTTCATGATCAAGTTTATTTAAACACCAATCCTTCACGTTTCTAAAAATTCGCAGTACGATTCATCATCTAATTAAAGGCTTTAGGCTTTCAAAGAAAAAAAAAAAAACAAAATTACCAGAAAAAAAACGACCTAAAGCCATGTTGAAAGCTTAGTAATTCTCCATTAAAATCTTAACCCCTTAAGAAAACAAGGGAAAAAAAGATTTATATTTTTAATATAAAACTGTTTTTCGAGAGAGAAAAGAGATTAAATTACAAAATTAAAAAAAAAGATGGAGATGGCTAGGCTGTTTAAGTTGATGTTTATGTTTTGTATTGCCGGTCTGATTCCGACCGTACGAGCCAACATTTCTGAGTTGGACGAGTATTGGTCGCAACGAGCCGACGAAGCTCGAGAGTTCACTCTGCAAGCTTATCATTCTGATCCTTACGAAGTCGTCGATCACTTTCACGAACGTCATTACGAGTAAGTCAAGTTTATATATGAGTTTGAACCAAGAAACATTACTAATGTTTGATTATTGTTTTTGTTTGGTGTATATGTATAGCAACTCTACTGATGTTACGACGACCGAGGAAGATGCCAGTGAAAAGCCTGAAGAGGTGGAAAATGAGGTCATTGAAATGCTCGGAAGCTCGACGAACAACACGAGACGGAGCCTAAGAGGTAAAGGCAGAGGAAAATGGAGTAAGCTTAGGGGACCGTGTACCGCAAGTAACCCGATAGATAAATGTTGGCGTTGCCGTACGGATTGGGCCAAGCGTCGTAAGAAGCTTGTCAAATGTGTCCGTGGGTTCGGCCATAGGACGACCGGAGGAAAACGCGGACGCATCTACGTGGTTACGAGCAACCTCGACGACGACATGGTGAATCCTAAACCCGGGACACTGCGTCATGCCGTGATTCAGAAGGAACCTCTCTGGATCATTTTCAAGAACGATATGAGCATTCGTTTAAACCAAGAGCTTCTGATTAATAGCCACAAGACGATTGATGCACGAGGAGCCAATGTCCATATCGCGCATGGCGCAGGGATCACGATGCAGTTTGTGAGAAATATCATCATCCATGGATTGCACATTCACCACATTTCCGAGAGCAGCGGTGGTATGATCCGTGACTCGGTAGACCATTTCGGAATGAGGACTAGAGCCGATGGAGATGGTATATCGATTTACGGTTCGTCTAACATTTGGCTTGACCATATTTCGATGTCGAAATGTCAAGACGGACTCATTGATGCCATTGTTGGATCCACTGGCATTACAATCTCCAACTCTCACTTCACTCACCACAACGACGTGAGCACTCATAATATTAATCCATATAATTTAGATTTTATCTTTCGATCAGACCAACAGAACGATGATTAGTAGACTATCATCACTTGATTTATATATAAACTAGATTTGTTGTGTTCCTGTGTGTAGGTGATGTTGCTTGGTGCGCAAAACACGAACGAAGCGGACAAGCAGATGCAAGTCACAGTGGCTTATAACCATTTTGGTAAAGGACTTGTGCAGAGGATGCCAAGGATCCGATGGGGATTTGTTCATGTTGTGAACAATGACTACACTCATTGGGAGCTTTACGCGATCGGAGGTAGTCAAGGTCCGACCATTCTCAGCCATGGAAACCGATTCATAGCTCCTCCACACAAACCTCATTACAGAGAGGTAACCAAAAAATGAAAAAAAACAAAAGTTTGGGAATTAGATTGTGTACTTATAAATTAAACTTTAATTGATGTAGGTGACAAAGAGAGATTATGCTTCTGAGGAGGAGTGGAAACACTGGAACTGGAGATCTGAGAAAGATATATTTATGAACGGAGCTTATTTCAGACAATCTGGAAATCCTCATTACAAATGTGATCACACGAGGCAGCAAATGATCAAACCCAAAAATGGAATGGCGGTTTCTAAGCTGACCAAATACGCAGGAGCCCTTGATTGCAGAGTCGGGAGACGCTGTTAGAACGTTCCTTTTTTATTACTATGTCTTAATTAAAGACAGGTTTTTTTCAACATTTTGATTTTTTGCTTCTATCTAGTTCAGGAAATTAAGGATTAAGAGGTGAAAATGACAAACGTTATATCCCAACTTGTAAAGGTCTTTTTGTGTTATGAAAACAAAAAGATGTATAAAATAGTAAGCAAATATAAGTATGTTTGCATTTTGCATTTTGTGAATTAATTAGTTATTAATTAGCTCTAGTCCTTTTAATTCACTTACTAGAATTTAACCCAAAAACTTGCGCATTAAATAATTTTTCTTCAAACGTGTTAAAAAGGGACGGGATGGCGATGATACTATTTTTTTCTTTCTCTTTTTTTTTGTTAATTTTATTTTCCTAGATTTTTTTTTTTTTTTTTTTTNNNATTTTTTTTTCCTAAATTTTTTTTTTTTTTTTTTTTTTAAAAGAGCGGAGGTTGGAGTTGGAAATTTGGAATCATATAATCAACCTTTTCCGATTTGGCTAGCAATACCGGGTTGGTATGAGCTTCATTGTCAAAGATCTCAAATACAAATGATAATTATATTACCTGACCAAAAAACAAATAACTAAATAATATTGCCACAGTCCACAGATATGATCTGATGACATATATATATAATATATAATGAAAAAAATTAGATATAATAATAATAATAACAAAAACAAAGATTCCTAGTATTCACTAGTCACTACTTGCATTCCCATATAACCCGGGGGAAAAAAAAAGAGATTTCAGGGCCAAATCCGATATTTCCTAAAGTATATACATACGAATGCTTTCAATTAAAGTAAACACACAAAACCGCCCTACAAACACAGAAATAGTTCAAATTAAATACTATGTTTTTTATATTCATATTTGTCAAGTTTCTATATGAATCAACAATTCTCCTTTGTTAAAACATCATAGTTGATGAAATCAACACAAGTTCGTGAGTGAAATAAGTCATTGTAAAAAAAGAAGGAAAAAAATATCCGGTTTAGAATAACCGGGTGTAAACCGACAAAGCAGAGCAAGCAAGTAGCGCAACTATGTCTTTCCTTTTGTTATGTGTGTTTGTTTCCATATTTGCCCCTTTGCGAAGACCGAAACGGATAAAAAAAGAATCCGCTGTTTGAAAAAAACACAGCCCATAGGAAGAAAAAGAATGGCCCCTGGTTTTGTATCATAATGGTATCTCTATCTTCTCTTCTCTTCTCTTTTCTTTTCTTTTTTTCCCTGTTTTATATCTCATTCTCTCTTCTTAATCCATTTCCAGATTCGGATTTTGGTTTTGATCTCGCGATAAACTCTCTGCCGTTTTTTTTGGTTGGGACTTTGTAAGATTCATGGGGTTTGAGATAAAACCAGAGAAAGAGGTTTTGGAATTGATTTCGAATAAGAATCAATGTAAGGCTATAAATCCTAATCCCAATTCTGTTAATTCACCTTATAAGAAGAAGAAGAAGAAGAAGAAGAAGAGTAAGAAGATAATGATGACGTGGCGACGGAAGAAGACTGATTCTCCGGCGGAAGAGATAACGGCGGTGCGGCGGCTGTTTAATACCTGCAAGGAAGTGTTCTCCAATGGCGGTCCAGGAGTTATTCCGTCTGAAGATAAAATCCAACAGCTACGAGGAATCCTTGGTATTATATTTGATTTAAATCTCATGAACTTTTGCGTTTCATGTTCTGGGTTTCCATAAAGTTTTGATTTTTGATTATATAAATATAGACAATATGAAACCAGAGGATGTCGGATTAACTCCGACCATGCCGTATTTCCGACCAAACGCCGGACCAGAGAGTGGGTCTTCGCCACCAATAACGTATCTGCATCTACACCAATGTGAACAATTCTCGGTAACTTCACCAACACCCTCACTCGCTTTTGTTGTCTCTTTCTTGTGGTATAAGTAATCATGGTTAGGTTTTTTTTTTTCTATCGCAGATTGGGATTTTCTGTTTGCCGCCATCTGGTGTCATTCCTCTTCATAACCATCCAGGGATGACAGTTTTTAGTAAGCTTCTCTTTGGTACAATGCACATCAAGTCGTATGATTGGGTCGTTGATGCTCCAAGTAAGCTTACTTTCATCCCAAGAAAACTTTTGAAGCTATCAAACTTGTTTGTTATTGTTATCTTTCTTGAAGTTAATCTTTGGTAGCTTTTTTATTAGTGTGTTACTAGATATTTGAATGTGCATTAATTCTGATAGAAGTGACAAAAGGAAGTGGCTTTTAACTTCTTATCTAGAAGATCCAATCCCAATTTAGCAATAGCCAATAGATTATGGGCTCTAAATGGAAGTGGTAATACCCAAAATGCTGGAACGGTGAATAATGAAATGGCCGAATATATGCTATTTCATAGGAGATTTAATGGTATATATCATTGTTTTTTACGTCTTCATATATGTTGATTGTTTTCACTTTTCTTGATTCAGAATTTTCTTCGGTTTTTACATTTTCACTTATTCTCAAAAGTAATTCTACTAGATGCGGTAAAAGTATAACTAGAAAAACGAAACGTCGTTCATTTATTAAAGCCAGTTGTTAGCGTTTTACGATCTTTTTGCATAAAAATCTACAAAAACCAGTTTTTCAGCATAAAACTATTTTAGCTTAAGTAATTTCCGCTATTTTAATATTTTGTTATTCGATCATTCCACTATGAACCTGACATACCAATCAACACCTAAGTATTCTTTTCGCTTAACGATTTCACCATTCTATTGTTCCGCATAATTGTTTCGTTTTGCAACATTCCGCCATGAAAGTCTCTGATTTGGACCCAACTTTGTTAAAGCATACAAACTGAAATCGGTTTGTCTTATCTTAACTGCAGTGAGAGATCCAAAAACCCGGCTGGCGAAATTGAAGATGGACTCAACGTTAACCGCACCATGCAACGCCTCTATTTTATACCCTGAAGATGGCGGGAACATGCATCGGTTCACAGCGAAAACAGCCTGCGCGGTTCTAGATGTGCTTGGCCCTCCTTACTGCAATCCACAAGGCAGGCACTGCACTTATTTCGTGGACTTCCCTTTTGACAAATTCTCATCAGGTCAGCTTTCTAGACTTTTTATATTGATAGATAATAGTCTTTACATCGTTAACTACTTGTAACTCATTAGACAGATAGATCAAATGTTTTATGTTGTTTTCAGAGGACGACGTCGTTTTGAGAAGTGAAGAGGAGAAGAAAGGCCATGCCTGGCTGCAGGAACGGGATGATAATCCAGAGGATCTTAACGTTGTTGGAGCGTTATACAGAGGCCCAAAGGTTGTTGAGGATTGAGAACTTTTGATCCATTTCGCTTTTCAGATTTCGAATCACTTTTTCTTTTCTTTTTTTGGGTTTCTTAGTTTAAATTCTTCTTTGTACATAAAAAAGGAAAGGGAAACATGAATAGAACATATCTTTTGCTGTTTTTAGTCTAAATCTTAGGTCTCTGTTTCAAGTTTTTCCAATAGTAAACCAAAATAAAATAGACTTAATATGAATCGGCTTTGGTGTTTTCCGATTTAGTGTTTAGAATTTGATTAACTTGGATTTGATTATTCTGGTTGTATTCATCCACCCATTTAGTTAACACTATTGTTGTATCATGATATTATGACTTCTCAAGTTATATGAAAATTTTAACTTTGCCGGGAAAAAAAAATATTAACTTAGATTTGGTCTGAACTTTTAGATATGGAAACTGACATACAACCATTTTAATCGAAACAAAATTCAACTAGAAAAAAAAAATTATATATATATATAATGCTTTAAATCAATATTTGTTTAGCTCGAATCACTTCCATTTGATTTATCTAGTTTGTGTAATTCCATCCTCAGTTTTTTGATCAGTTGTAAGGCAAAGAAAATCAATTTCTAAATTGTTACGAAATAATCATTAAAACGAAAAAAAAGCTCTACGAAATAAATTGAAAAACGTTGCGTTGATTTTTCGGTTGAGAATGTATGCTGTAGTAAAGACAACTACTTGGATATATTCCATAAGATGTTCTAGCAATTTGAATTTTATAAATTAGTTATATATATTCAACAATATAATAGTTAACCGGATAGTTGATATAAGAAATCGAATTTCAACCGGCCGATATGCTCAGTTTCCACGGAGAAGAATAATTAGTAGTAGTACTAGCTGTACATGGACATTACTATGATTCCTTCAACTTAGTCAATACTTTATGTGAATTTTATATTGATTAAATTTGAATTCAAATATCTTGGATAATGCATAGAGATGGGAGCTCAAACCCAACAATAAAAAATACATGATGATAAAATAATCATTCATCCAATGACCAATCTTAAACCATTGACCTAAATTTCAATTGAGAATCTCCAAGTTGTCTTTAAACTTATAAATCTTTCTTTAATTGTTTAATTTCAATGTCTAAATCCAAACCATTGACCTTAGGTCATTAGTAGTAATTGAAATCTATTTCGCAAGTTGATATAAGTTTATTAGTATAGTTGTATTTTCTATTAAAGACCAGCAAATATACGTACGAACTCTTCCTCACTATGCAAATAAAAATTGTTTTATACTAACAAAAATATATTTCTCACGCTGCACGTATTTAGAAACGATTAGGATATTATATAATAGTTTGAAATCATATACTATTTTAGAATATCATTTTGTTTTACGTCAGAAGTAATAAAATCGAGAAGGTCATTTCCATTTTTATTTTTGAAATATTTGGATATATATATATCAAAGATAATAATAATAGTTTTGAAGAAATCTAAAAAATATACACTGCTATTAAAAAAATACTAATAAGTTCGGGTCAAGATATCTGATCTATCTTCGCGAGTCGCAGAGACATGTTTAGTTGACCCTTTCATTCACTCATTATGTAAAAATCAAAAATTTTATTCTTTTATTGCAAATTTATCAAACCGTTGATTTATTTCTTTATTTATCGTATATTTAACAGTCCGGCCATATCAACATCTAACTAATTAGTAATTACACTGGAACTGAAATAAACAAACTTATCGCTAATTAGAAGAAAAATAATTAATGCAGTTGACCAAAGACTTTGTATTGTCTAAATAAGACCAAAAGGTTGATAATCTTCCTTTGTCTTATTATGGATGATTAAGCCATCTATAATTTTCCACATCAAAGTATTCAGATTTCACCACCACCTTTTTTTTTTTTGGTTTTAATGTTAAGAAAAAATAATAAAAGGATTAATTTCACCGCCACCTTTAAAATCAAAATTGAAAGGTTAGTAGTTATCAAAAATGAAACAATTCCAGAGTTTTGTGGTCGAGTGGTGAAAAGACGGACTTGGGACACCAACACGTTCCAAATTCGATCCACCTATTACGTGAAACTCCAACATATTATTTTGGATATCCACATAGATATGAGTTTTTGCTTTTGGTCAATTTGCATAACCGGAAAATGATATATTCGTGGATTACACATTTTCTAAAGATTAGTTTGGACCCCTTCATAAACATGGGATTACTGATTAGTTTACTTTAGTTAACGGAGATAGTCATATCACATATAGGACCTTCTAGTGTATTATCTCTCTCATTTTTTTTACTGCGCTAATGTAAATTATGTAATATCTCATAATTGCTAATTGAATAGTTAGCTGTGTAATTAGTCAATTAAACAATAACCACATTGCGACCACGATTGTTTACTTAACCATATAATGACCTGTACACATTTATAAGTCTTTTGTTTATATTAAATAAATGTTTAGAAAATAAAAAACGAATGGATGATGTAAGTTGAGTTGATCAAAATGTTTAGTTAAGATTTTATTGTGATAAAAATATAATAAATATAGGAGCTCAGATCCCCATAGAAAAAGAAATTAGAAACTTGGATCGAGACCAAGTTAAGTATACATTCAAAATTCAACTTGGCCTATATGTGATTTAGTCATGTTCACGAAATAAAATTATTAAATACACGATCAGAATAAAATAAAAAATCATCTTTTTCTTATAGCTATGTACGGTATCATACAAACAAATTATAGTATTAATATGAAAGAACTGATAAATGGTCTGGTTTGAAAGATTGGAGACAGGAAAAACGACAATTTGTTTTTTTACACATAACAAAAAAAAAGACGACAATTTGCTAGCTTATAAATTGCAAGAAAAAATAGCTAGCTAATTAATAGCACTAGCTATTCCCTCACAGTCATTGCTTGTAAAACGCTTTTTTTAACTGATATATCTAATGTGTTCTCTCCTAATTTTACCGATACATGCGTACGACTAAAGCTTATATGTATAATAATAAATAATAAGTAATTATTTTGTTATATTTTAAAAAGAATTGAAACTAAATTATTTATTGTTTCTCAAGAAAAAAAAAACTAAATTATTTATAATTTTTTTAAAAGAAAAAAGGACAAATAATGCATTTTTTTCAACGCCATGCAGCGTTACGTCACTGACGAAACTTGACAACTATCAACTATGTGAAGCATTTGACATTCGTATGAAGGCTATCAAATGAAATTAGATGTAACACAATTAATTATGAAAATAACATTGAAAAAAGCCGATTAATTTTGTTTATTAACAAAGTCAATAGTTTTAGCAAAATAAACAAAGTCAATAGTTGACAAAAACATATAATTACCGTGTGTGACCTGCGTATTGACCGGTATACGCACCCTTTGGCCTACCATATGAACAAGGTTTACATGTATAACAATAATCAAATGCCAAATAGTTTGTTCCTTCTCTTGTTACATGATTTGACTTTAAGCGTTGTTTCTAAATTAGTTTAATGTTTCAACTATAATTGAATCTAATTAATCAGAAATACTCATTTTCAAACTTGTTTTGGGTATACACGATTAACCTTTAAATTTGTTTTATTAATATAGCCTATAAATCTTGTTTCTTTTAGTTAAGATTGCTCAGTGAGAAAGATAGCGTAACTTCAAAAAATAAAGAAATGACATTTTTCTGTCACTAAAATGGTAGAACATAAAAGCATTTAATAAATTTGAGTGGTATGTCGATGAATGTAGAAGTTTATATATTACATATTTGGAATATAAAACATATTTTTGATAATGGAGGACTAATAAAGAAGGGAAATAATATCAGATTTAAAGAGTTGACGAATGCTCATGTGATGTGAGGCCAAGAGATAGAAGAAGTCTTCTCCCATGAAGCTTCAAGGATATCTCCCTTCACATTATACAATCTCTGTTTGACGCCGTACATTTAGGTTCTTTCTTATAAATATTAGTTTCATTTATTGCATTTGGACATTTAAATAATACTCTAATTAAATAACCAAGATCCATATAATTAATTTACCTCCACTCGGTTCAATAAATAAGAAGAAAGTATATTAAATAACCAAAATCATCACAATTTTCATCTACAAATTATTTATGAATTTTACACTTATAATTCGATTTAAATATTATTGGATTCACTTATTTTTATTCAAATTTTAGTTTTTACAATATTTTAAACATAGTTAAATAAAGCTAGCTAATTGGTTTACGAAAGTTCTACTAAATTTGATAATTTGTTTTCAAAGAACTAGTTGTAATTTTTTTAATATATATTGTCCCTATTAAAACGGTGAAACAGTATTATTATCAACAAAGTCAGGAATTTCTTTATTTTCGCTAGTTAATTTAAAATAAATAACACAGATATGATTGGAGGAAAAGGTACCGGAATTCAATAAAAATAAACTAAAAATTTGAACATGTTGAAGTGTTGACGCTTTGGGTCCCCTCGAAGAAACTACATACAAATGGCTATAAGTAAAGGGTTTGATCAAATGTCTGTGAAGAAAAAAAACAGACAACAAAAAGAAAAAGAAAATTCAAACAAGAAGAAGAAGAAGACAAAGATCTTCTTATATTTCTAACAATGGAGGTTCTTTTGAAATTACCCACTTCAGATTCTCCTCTTAAGGATAAAGTTCTTGGATCTGTTCAAATCCACGAAGCTAGTAAGGTAAATACCAACTCTATACATATGTGCTTATATAAAGTTATAAATGATATGAAAGGAAGTTAGATTTGTTGTATGCTTTTAAGTAATTCTTGTATCCTCAGATGGATCTTCTACTACTGTATAATTGGCTCGCTTATCGTAATTACCTAAAATAAAAACTCAAATATTTATCCTTCATTTTTTAAGGAAATTATAAAATATATATTAGTCATCTACATATTATTTCCGATATAGGACTGAATAATTCGTTAGAATTTAGAACGGATCGCCATGATTTATTTAAAGAAAGAAATTCTTAGAACAATTTTAGATACAGCACTTGAGAATTAAATCATTTTATTAATTCCATGATCTTAATTAGGTTGATGGTGATCATCAAGAACTTGAATCTGCCAAGGCCGAGATGAGCGAGGTGAAGGAAGAGAACGAGAAGCTTAAAGGGATGCTCGAACGAATTGAAAGTGATTACAAATCTCTCAAACTCAGATTCTTCGACATAATTCAACAAGAACCTTCAAACAACCCAACAACTCAAAATCAAAACATGGTTGATCATTCCAAGCCGACGACCGATTTGAGTTCTCTTGATCAAGAACGCGAGCTTGTATCGCTTTCACTCGGGAGAAGAAGTTCTTCCCCGAGTGACAACATGCCCAGAAAGGAAGACAAAACGGACGCCATCAATGCCGAAGTTAACGCTGACGAAGAGTTGACCAAGGCCGGCTTGACCTTAGGGTTCAATAACGGCAACGGCCGTGAACCGAATCAGAGTTTATCTGTCGAAAATCCGGCCATTTCTAGCCTGGAAAATAGCTCGGAAGAAGCTCCGGGAGAAACTTGGCCGCCAAGTAAGGTTGCCGGGAAAAGAAGCTCTCCGGCACCGGCCACCGGTGGCGATGTTGATGGAGAGGCCGGTCAGCAAAATCATGTTAAGAGAGCTAGAGTTTGTGTTAGAGCAAGATGTGATACACCAACGGTACATCCTTTAATTTATACATTTAAGTTGAGCTATATATAAAGTGGATCATTTATAAACAATTTGACTATTTATTTAATATTTATATATGACCACTGACTAAGACAAGTTTATTATATGTTGTATAGATGAACGATGGTTGTCAATGGAGAAAATATGGACAAAAGATTGCGAAAGGAAATCCATGTCCACGAGCATATTATCGCTGCACGGTTGCACCTGGATGTCCCGTTAGAAAACAGGTATACATATATATATATATGTCTACCAAATATTCAAATCGATCTATCATTTTGATCTTGATTTTCTAATGAAACTGAAACCATATCTAGGATAAATTCGTCTGGTACGGTTTTAATTTTGATTTATATATTCCATATGCTATCAATCTATTTTTAATTTGAACATCCTATGGCTATGATTATTCATCTGCGTCATGGAAACGCAAACGAAAACAGTTGTGGCCTGTGCATATATAAAAACAGATCATCTAACTATTTGTCTTAAATAAACTATTGGATGTTTTAGGTCCAAAGATGTGCAGAAGACATGTCCATACTAATCACAACATATGAAGGAACACACAGCCATCCTCTTCCTCTCTCAGCCACCACCATGGCCTCTACTACTTCAGCAGCCGCCTCCATGCTCCTCTCCGGCTCCTCCTCCTCCTCATCAGCCGCCGAAATGATCGGAAACAACCTCTACGACAATTCAAGATTCATCAACAACAACAAATCCTTTTATTCACCCACCCTTCACTCCCCATTACATCCCACCGTCACTCTAGACCTCACCGCTCCACAACACTCTTCTTCTTCTTCATTGCCTTCTTTAAATTTCAACAAATTCTCAAACTCTTTCCAAAGATTCCCATCCACAAGCCTAAATTTCTCTTCTAATTCATCATCATCATCATCAAACTCGTCTGCTCTCAACCTACCCGCGATTTGGGGTAATGGGTATTCTTCTTATACTCCATATCCTTACAACAGCGTCCAATTCGGCACGTCCAACCTAGGAAAAACAGTTCAAAATAGCCAGTCCTTAACCGAAACCCTAACGAAAGCTCTTACTTCCGACCCAAGCTTCCACTCGGTGATCGCTGCTGCGATCTCATCCATGGTCGGATCCAACGGGGAACAACAGATCGTCGGTCCACGGCATCCGATTAGCAACAGTGTTCAACAAACCGCCGCAACGAGTAATAACAAAGGATGTGGAGGCTATTTTAGCAGCTTATTGATGTCTAACATAATGGCCAATAATCAAACGGGTGCGACTCTGGATCAACCATCGTCGCAACATCCTCCGTTTTCTATGTTCAAGAATTCTTCTTCGTCGTCTTCTACGACTAGTTTCGTGAACAAGGAAGAGAAAAGCTAGTAATTGTATCAGAAGAACCTCCATTGTTAATTTTTGGGGTGATTTTTTGTATTAGGTGTTATAGTATTGTATCAGAAGATGTTGATTCTTGTTCTTCCGTTTCTCATTAGTGTTTTTTTTTTATAATTTTTTTTTGGAGTTAGGACACTGTGGAACCGAATTCAAATGGACCAAATTAATTAAATGTACAATTGATGTTCACTTGTGTAGCAAGAATTTTATTTGGGTTGAGATAACGCACTATATTGAGGTGCGTTTTACTAATTGGAGAAATTATTTTCAATTAGATGACAAAAAAAATAGTTATAGCATTGTATCGATATGATCTTTTCCCCCATAAACTGGTATAGTTACAGTGAAATTAAGTGAATTTATCTTATTTAAATGTTTGAACGAAGAGGAAAGTAATCATCCACTCGCCAATTATGCAAATAACAAAACGAGAGTAAATCATACAATTCGAAAACCAAAAGTGAAAATATATAAATCCAACGCGGGTAAAATTAAGGAGAAAATAAAAGGTTTCGCAGCAGTATCAGCCACGCGCCAATTATGCGCGTGAATGCTTCTCTTACATTTTTGAATTGAAATTGTTGGACGGATCTGATAGGCAGACTCAGGCTTAGTGGGCCTTGATGAGCAATTTTTGACAAATAACGGAAAAGCCCAAACGTGTATGTAATTTAACATCAAAATCGTGTGTTTGTGCTTATCTTTGAAAGTTTGGTGATTCATGCAGCTTTAGCCGTAAAGATTTATGTGAGTTTATTTGTGATTAAAAAGGAAAATTTGGGAAATACAATCCGGTTTTATCTCCTAACTTCTCTACGAATCACAAATTCGTCACAATTTCCTATTTTTGTCTTATTTTATCTAATAACATTCAACCTATAAATACTCACCAAAAAAATTCATCTTACTCATTACTTTTAACTCTTTTATTTTCGTCTTCAATATGGCGAGAGTTTCTATTTTGTTATGTTTGGTTCTATTGGTTACATTAGGAGTTGTGATAAGTGTCTCCTTTGCGGACAACAATGAAGTGAAATCAAAACATTTGGAGAGCAATAAGAAAGATACCAAAGTTGATCATAATAGTAAACACAAAGAGAAAGGAGGAGAAAAGGTAAATGATGATCACAATGCCGGTTCTGATGTTGACAACAACGATAAAAAGGACGAAAAGAAAGTGCATGATGTGAATAAAAAGGGTGATCAACATGAAAAGAAAGATGATGATGATGATGATGAGAAGAAGCATGGTGATAAGAAGAAGAGCGCTGATCATCATAAAAATGGTAGTGATAGCGATGATGAAAAGGAGCATAAGGATAAAAAGAATGGTGAACATGATGATGATGATGACAACGACGATGAAACTGATACTGATGATGATACTGATGATGATACCGATGATGATGATGATGATGATGATGATGATGATGATGATGATGATGATGATGATGATGATGAAGATGAGGTTGATGGGGATGATAATGAAAAGGAGAATATTGGGTTATATGAGCTCAACAAGGGAAATCTAACGGTCAAGTTCACAAATTGGGGTGCTTCGATCATGTCTCTCTATTTCCCGGACAAAAATGGTTAGTGAACCAAATCATATATATTGAATGTTGGCAATTAAAACAAAACAGCTAATATTATATATAACTTAACTTAATTTTATTATATGTTTTTAACGGATTTTCAGGAAAAACTGGCGATATTGTTCTTGGTTATGATAGCGTCAAAAGCTACAAGGTACGCATAAAAACTATTTTCCCCTGTATTAATATTTTTTTATGTGTTTGATTTTATTTTTTTATGCTAAATTAATAATATAGTAAACTTTGTAATCGCAAATCAGACCGATTTGGTCTATTTTGGAGCAACCGTGGGCCGAGTAGCGAATAGAATAGGAAAAGCCCAATTCAAATTGAATGGTAAAGAGTACAAGACAATTGCCAATGATGGCAAAAACACACTTCATGGTAATTAATTATGAGTAGTATAACATAATTAGATCAATTAACCATTGATTATGTGTATATAATGACGTAATTAAACAACATTTTTTTGTTAATTTTAGGTGGGAAGAAAGGGTTTGGGGATGTTGTGTGGGCAGTTACAAAACACCAGTATGATGGCAAGAAACCTCACATTGTCTTCACTTACACAAGTCCTGATGGCGATCAAGGTCCCTTTTCTTTTAAATTGTTTCATTCTCACCCCCAAAACTTTTGAAATGTACTATTTACGGACAATTTTTTTGTTTTTAAATCAATATTAGGGTTTCCCGGAGAACTCAATGTCACGGTGACTTATAAACTTGTGAAAGACAATGAATTGAGTGTGGTGATGGAGGCAAAGCCTAAAGATAAAGCAACTCCGGTGAACTTAGCTCATCATTCTTACTGGAATCTTGGTGGTCATAACGCCGGAGATATTTTGTCAGAAGAAATTCAAATCCTTGGCTCAAGTTATACTCCCGTTGACGGTGAACTCATTCCCACCGGACAAATATCTCCGGTGAAAGGAACACCGTACGATTTTCTCCAACGCCGTCCTATCAAAGATAATATGAAGGATCTTAAAACAGGGTGAGTGGTAGCACATACTTTGCTAACATATACTTTATAGTATGTGACTATGTGTTGTTGAGTTAGTTACTTATAATTTTTTTGTTTTAACCTTACAGATATGATATAAATTATTGCTTAGATGGTAAAGCGGAGAAGATGAGGAAAATAGTGGAACTCGTAGATAAGAAATCGGGGAGAAAAATGGAGTTATCCGGAAACCAACCGGGTTTGCAATTCTATACCGGAGGAATGTTAAAGAACATCAAGGGGAAGAATGGGACGGTTTACCAAGCTTACGCGGGATTATGCCTAGAAACACAAAGTTATCCAAACGCAGTAAATAATCCGAAATTCCCTTCACAGATTGTTGAACCAGGGAAAAAATACAAACACACTATGCTCTTCAAGTTTTCTATTGTTTCATAGACTATTAATGTTTTAGATTTGTTACATGATTACCTTTGGAACGAAGAAACTAGTTAGATTGTAAGTTTGTAACAGCTCTCAATCTTTCAATTCTCATGAAAATAACGTCATTAATTCATCTGTACATAGTCTATGCATAAATTTTCAACACTAAATTTTTTTATCTTGTTTTGGTATGCAGTTTTGATTATGAATTTCATTTCATAAGTAAAATGGGGACCGAAATTTCATAGTGATTTGTTTAAAATATATATATATATATATATATATTTTTTTTTTTTCTTTCTTTCCATAACCATTGCCATATAAGGTGCAGAGGCAAAAATCCATCAAGACCTCAAAGGATTTGATATTTGTATCTAAGAGCCACATTAACAACTATCATTTTCAAGAAGATGCTCACATGCACCAAGTGTTTTCAAGAATCTTGACATCTTTGTTTTTTATACAAAGCATCTTTTCGAAGAGTTCACTCATTTGTTCACCAAACAAATTAAATACAAATTGCCTTTTGGGCAGATGTTGAGATGTCGCTTATGGTAATGGACTTTCTCGTCTCCGCTTTTAGTTATTTTAATAATCAAATTGTGATTAAAATAAAATAACAAAAATAATTACAATATTCCTGTGTTCTTTTTTTTTGTGATGAACCAACTTTAACGATCTTGAATATAATCCCTTGAGAATATTTCATTGACCATCAATTTGTAGATTTTTTTTGTCAACAATTATATATATATATATGTATACACAGTTATTGGGCACAACTCACAAGCAAAGGTATGTATTAATGTCCACCACACAAAAATTACACAAGAAACCCGCACCTTCCCTCGTTTTTCTTTAGGAAATTATTTTATTTATTTCAAACTATGTGCTTAATTTGGGGATGTCAGAATTGTTCATAAGATTTTGTCATAAAATGGTTGTAAGAATAAAATTTTATTGCTTTAAACTTTTAAGACCAAATTAAAATATAAATGCGATTATAACGGGTCAATCTATTCGTTACGACGGTGTTTACTAAATCAAATGATAGAAAACAGAGAACTTAGGAGTTGACCTATCCATAATCCATCAACATAAACATGTGCACTTCACCAAAATTCTTATACAACCATATAAGACATATGAGAATCCCATGATCTCACATGCCATCATCTAGCTATACATATTCTATAAATTACGTATGTAAGTAGTACACATATCAAACAGTATCTGAATAGATTAGTGCAGTTGGCAAATAATTTTAGGATCTGACCGTAAATTTATAAATTTTCAATAACTTCGGTTTCACACAAACAATCCGTTTCAAATCATTTGGTGAAAAGTTTCGCTCCAATGACGAACAACGTATTCACCTCATAATATTTAGTTGGATGCTACACCATATTTACGAACTCTGTGTGAATTTAAAACATATATATATATATATATATTGTGTAGTTTTAGATGATTCGGCTAAATTAAAACTTTCACAATCGCAAGTTTGAGTTTCTGTAGGAAGTGAAGTGGTGGTGGCAGTGAGGTCACATGGAGAGCCCACAAAGAAGAGAAATATTTGGTACTCTATTTGTATTCTTGTGTAATAACAAAATATATGTAAATTTTAGCTTATAATTAAAATTTATCACTACTTAAATTCAAAAGCATCCAAAGATCCGAAAAGCTAGCTAGATGAGTGAACTATTATCCTAAACACTGTTTCACTTCTGTTCTCTTTTTGGACGTTTCTTCTTCGTCTTTGGAATGTGTGCTTCCAATAATCTTCCTCAGTTACCACTATCATTATTATCTACAATTGTTAATAATAACTTCCATATTTCATGTTCCTTTTTTGGTCGTCTACACATACCTTATGCTCAAGAGTCAAGATAGATATTTTACCGCAACACTTTAACTTAAAGAAATAAGTTTTAACAAAAAAAAAAGGAAAAGATAACCCCGCAATAACATACAAACATTTTGAGAAAAATAATTTGTTTTGAAATATCTATTGTAGTATTAAAGTAGGACTATTTGTAGTGAAAATAAACAAAGAACTGATTCATGCTGCTTTCATGTGCATGGATCTAAACTAAAGTTCCAATTTTTCCAATCACAGTTGATATAAACATTTAATTTAAATGGCAATAATTTTCAGTTTCAGCTCGAAATCTTCTGTTTATAAAAAAATTAAATCAATTTATGAAAAGTGCACAAGTACATACTAAACTGTGATTAAAATAAAAAGTAAATTGCTATGTTAAGTAAAGTAAATAAAGAGTATTTGATATATTAGATTAGAAAAAACACACGAACACACGATTACATCAAATAAATTAAAAGGTAGATGGAAAATATCAGATATGATATAAATTTCATGGCTCATGTTGTGTCAATGGCAGAGCTGGAATCCCACTCGAAGGCACATGCATCTGATTTTTCGTTATTTTTTTTGTCAATTTTTTTTTTGCCAAACATGCATATGATTTTGATATTTTCTTTTTAGCTTTGCGTTCCAACCTATCAAAATATTTAAAAATTTAAATTTAAATTTATACTTATATGTATATGTTGCTATACTTTTAGAAAGGAATTAAAAACGAAGAAATAATCCCATTCACTTCAACAAATTTATTTGATTCTAAAGCTGAACTTTATTTATTAAAAAAAAATATTTGTAAAACTAGTGGATAATGGTTAACAAAAAGTTTTTTTTTTTTTTTTTTTTGTCAGCCAAACTTGAAGCTATTAGCAAAAGAAAATCGTAGCTATCCATCACAATATTAACTTAGAAATGAATTTTAATCACTGTTGTGCTTTGTTATATAAAATACATATACTTGATCTCGAAAAGATTTCTGGATGAAAGAAAACTTTATTTATTCAATAGTAACAAGAAATTGTCATTCTAAAAATTTGTTGAATATCCCCTATACACCAATTTTTCTACAAACCCAAAAGAAACAGAAAAAAAAAAAACCGATATAATTTAATTTGACACAGTACCAAATAATTTCAAAATACTCGATTAAAAAAAATCTACGAAATTTTCTTTTGATGATGATAGTGATATCCGGATGAGTATGATGATGATGTTGATCAGGATTATGATGTTCTTCTTGGACAATATATATCATCAATTGAATTGATGTTGATTGTGAGGTTGTTGCTGCTGGTCAGGCCATGCCCAATAACTAGCCGACGTCGTTTCATCCATGCCATTGAACATATTGCAAAATCCTTGATCTTGAACCATCTGATGATCAATATGGGTCGAGGTTGTGGTCGTAGTCGCGGATCGGATCGAAGAAGGGAAAAGATCTTTGATCATGTTCACATGATTTATGTCTGAATTATTATTATTATTTTCTGTGCTTTCATTGTTGCTCCATGAAGCTTCTGCTAATTCTCTCTTGATCTTTGCTGATTCTTTACGGTCTTGTTTCTTCAATGCCACTAACTGTTTTGTGTGTACCAGTATCATCAAACGTAAACCAAAGTTAGTGGAGAAATTTAGTCTCGCATAAATTTATCAATTGTGTTAAATAAAATAAATTATCGTAAATGTCAACTCCTCCACAAGCACATGGGAATGTTATTAATTTAAAATGAATGTACACAAGAATCTTTATTTCATAATAAACAAATATTGTATAATTAATGTCTTTTGACAAACATCTTTGCGTTGGATCAAGAGCCTGTCAATAATCTAATTGCTTTTCATATCATATTATATATAAAATTTCAAGCCATTCTAAGATCTCTCACTACGTGTTAATCCATGAAGATTTTTTTCACCTTTTATACATGCTTGATGAATGATAATAATTCTTAACTAAAATTCTACAAACTATCAAATTAAACACATATTTATTTCATCATATAGACCACGAAAAACTCATTATATTTATAGTTTAGTGGCTTGTAAAAACATTTCATATCATGAGTTTAATCGAAAAAACGTTAGCTTTTAGATTAGCCTTTAGAACTAACGTGATGATGATGTAAGAAATACTAGTAGAATATATGTGTATAATATATTACCTCAGCATGGAGTTTCTTGTTGTGGGCTATAAGAGAATCATTGTCCGATTTCAAAACATCGAATTGTTTCTTGAGAGAATCATAGTCTCTCTCGAGCTGCTTTGTCTTCCACCTAGCTCTCCTGTTCTGAAACCATATCGCAATCTGCCTAGGCTGCAACCCTAAAGCCTTAGCAAGCTGCATCTTCCTCTCTGGCTCCAGCTTGTTCCCTAGCTCGAAGCTCTTCTCTAATGCCCTAACTTGCTCTAAATTTAGCCTCTTCTTCTTCTCTCCTAACATCATATGTGACCCATCATCCGATAGATTGTCTTCCTCGCCCACCTGGTCCTGATCATTCATGTTCGTCTTGGTCGGGCTTTTTTGACTTAGATGATGGTGATCTGATACTCCCGTGAACGACATTGATCTGTTCATCATGTAGTTTCCTCCTCCTCCTCCTCCTACATAAAAACGAAGACAACAAAATTTACAACTTTTTCTTTGGTGACTTCGGAATTCCAAGTCGAAATATTCGTTACTTTATGTGAATTCCGCTGTGGCCAAGAATCCATCAAAAGATTTAAGACTTTTAAAATCAAAATTTGGTAAAGCCTTAGATTTAAGACTTTTAAAATCAAAATTTGGTAAGGCCTTAATTAACCATTTTCACCATATATTCTGTGTCTATTCATGTGAATATATATATATATATATATATATATGGAGAGAGAGAGAGTTACTTACCATAGAAGAGGTGAGGAGGGCAAGAAGGGAGAGAGGTAGGGGAAGGTAAGTGATGAGCATTGTCTTCATGGAGTTGCTGAAACATGAATCCATGTTGTGGAAAGGCCATCTCCAATCTCAATCCTTCTTGATTATTATTAATATTGTTCCTTTCCTCCTCATACATATACATATATATACGTGTATACACACGCTCAAATTAAGCCGACCAATGATCAACTCTTCTTATGAATTGTGAACTGATCAATCTTCGTAATTTAGATCAAGAACTTGTTGGAGGTCAATAACAGAAGATCTTGAATTTTTCTTGTGAGGGAGAATTTAGTGAGGAGAGGGAGAGGGAGAAGAAGAAGGAAGAGATCAAGTTCATGAGAGGTTTGTATAGGACCCACCCTTTATACCATTGAAGCTTTAGGGCATATGCTGATCTTTCTTTTGATTTAATTTGTATAGGACACTTGGGAAATTAAAATTTTAAAAATTAGATACCACATGGATCTTTGTATATAAATTTTCCATTTCATTTATATATACTGTTTAATCTTATGCAATTAAGATACAGCTTAGCTTATAATACATATATACAACTATAAACCAACTAATACATTGATTTAACATTTTCAATTAAATTTAGTTATTTATCACACAATTACTATCCTAATAATCACTGTTAGATCTGGAGATTCATCCATATATATATATATATATGTATATATGTATATGTATATTATATATATATATATATATGTATATTATATATATATATATATATATATGTATATATTATCTTCGACCAATGTGTCTTTTATGATATAAAGATTTGTTAGATAAATCTAACTAATTAAACAAAGTGAGAGCTAGGAAATAATCAATGTAAATTTTTGAAACTCTGTTCTAAAATCTTAGATCTACTCACTATAATTAATATATACAAACATGTAATCATTTTAAGAAGATAAGCAAAAAATTAAAAGAAATGATGTTGGAGCGGTACGCTAGAATAAATTAATTTATTAAGGCCATTACACTCAATCCTCGAATATAGGCGTAGCATTAGCATCAATACTAATAGTGTTGGAGCGGTACGCTAGAATAAATTAATTTATTAAGGCCATTAACATAAATGTATATCGGGCATGAAGTTTACAATTTTTCAGGTGTAGTCAATAATTGATAATTATATTATACCCCCGAATATCTAACTGTAATCTTTACATATAAGGTTTGGTAGTGCGTAGATCACCGATTATATATTCTTGAATTTATCAATTTTATTATTAGCTCTTTACGTACTGTCGCATACATATATTAATTTTCTTAAAAAGGATTGAAAATTTTCATAAGATATATGTAAATCACAGTACTCATTGATTTTTGAAAAACATTCCACGGTACAAGTTAAACGCATGTGTGTTCTTCTCACCAGGTAAATGCGTTCACACCATGCACCGACCTAAGTATTTTCTAACATAACCGAACTTATAGTCTTTTATTGTTTAGATTAATATCAGAAGTATACATATATCTATGTGGTGTATATCCTATATATTGTGATATTAGAAATATTGATCGGCAAAATGATGACTGAGATGCTCTTTCTTTCACTCTACTATATTTTGTTGGTAAGAGTTTTTATGAGTATCCAAGGTAGATGTGAAAGATCGAGACCCACCACTAGTGTTTCCCAATTGTCATATCTATGTGGTGGCTTTCGCAGTATCAAACATATAAACAAATATTATTTTTTAATATTTGTTAGTATATGGTATACTATATATTATAATATAGTATTTTAATACAAACTATAACAATGGGTCCTACAATATAGTGGCCACAGACCTGTCCTACAACAAGGTCTTTCACATGCTTGGATTGGGACGATTTGAAAGGGTATGAACACCTATCTATCTTCTATCCTCTTTGGCAATATGCTTTTGTTGCAGAAAATTATTGAATGTTTTGTATATTTCTTATAATATAATATAAATATATGATCTGAAGCTTCTCCAACTAGCTCCACTGCTCCCATGTGCTCTGCTTCCTCTCCTTCTCTCTGCCTCTTTTTTTGGGATACTTCAACTCTCCACTCTTTATATTTAAAAATATTTAATATATAGCGGGTTCATTTTTTCGTTGTATAAAACGGGTCTCTTTTCTTTTATGTTATTTATTGAGCCCGTCATATAGTAGTAATATTTTTATATCTAATTTTTGTTTTAATCTAAATTAACCGTAGTGTTACTAATCATCTTGTTTCTTATCTTAATTAACCGAATCTAAATCGATACGTTCGTTTCTTCACAACTATTATTGTGCAGCAAGCAAAATATCTAGAATTAGATTGGGTCACGCTTGAAAGAGTATCTTGGCAAATAAAAAACCATCTGTATAAAATTCAATATAAATGTATTTGAAATCCGTTGGTAGTTACTCAACATAAGCATTTATTTTTAATCTAAAATCAAATGTTTCCAAGTAAATAACTACTCGATATAAATAAATTTAAGAACATTGTATAGTGATCATGAGAATTAACAATAGATACCGGCATTGTTTAGTTATTTCACGAAGTGGAGGACGAAGAAACTAATTTTGCTTATTTATTTTTATTTTTTTTAAATTGCTTATTTAGTTATTTATTTAATTCACGAAGCTAAAATGAATTTGACTAGTGGGCTAGCACGTTTGTATATATGGGCCTACTTTTGCAACTCGGCGCCATAACTGTGACACCCATAAAAACTGTTTTAGTGTTCACCGCACAGTTACGCGCGTGAAGTTTGTGGGCCTAATTATTTGGGCCTTTAAGAAACCACATAATCATTAATATATTACGACTTGGGTTTGTAGCCCAGCACCCAGCACAACTTTTTATTATTATTAATTATGTTATACTTCAAAAACAAAATTAACTGAATAGTCTCTAAATAAAATTATGTGATATCGATATATAAGATGTATGTATGTGGTAGCATCTAACTAATACCATTAAGCTTTAGAGATTTAGCTCAGCTTTTCTTTAACATCTAAACTTTTATTAATATAACATTCTGTCACTATTTACAAAGCTCGATAGCAACAAAATTACAAGACATATTTAGCGCATTTTTATAAAAGCAATATATAATGTAATTTTAAAAAATTTAAAGACAAGTTAGATCCAATTCGAATATATAACTCTTTCGGTTTATTTTATGGGTTTTTATGGGTTTTCTCACATATTTTATAAAAATATCAATATTTCTGTTATATAATCCATCATATAATTTTATCTCGTTAATTAATAAATTTAAATTTAAGTGACATGAATAAAACTGGTAAAATACAAAATGATATTTTCTTATGAAACAAAAAAAAATCATAAATAAAATACAAAATAGTATAAATACGGTTCTAATAGACGCATGGTGATTGCTATTTGCTAGTCCAGTTTATCGATTTTTTTTTTGTTTTTGTCAATATCGAAATTAGTTTTTATTATAATTTGGGATATTTAAACAAATTATGTTTTTGCACAAAAAAAAAAAAAAAAA
>OVAY01000873.1:0-14602 GCA_900406395.1 Kernera saxatilis | reverse complement strand
AAAAAAAAAAAAAAAAAAAAAAAAAAAAAAAAAAAAACAAATTAGGTTTTGAAAAGTCAAATAACGCGGAAAATGTGGGAAAGGACAAAGAGGTACTACATTGAATGGCCTTTTTTGACAATACCGTTAAACAGTGTTAACGACCTTAACCGTGATGTAAATTCTGTTCATCTCCCTTTTCTACTTTTTACTTTTCTATTTTCTGTTATTATTATTTAACTTTTTTTCTAGATCAATGAAAAAACACACACAAAGGGAACAAATGAGAAATTTAGATGTTTCCTTTGTCCAACGGTGAGAACAATTATGTCGGTAGTTATAATAAAATTGTAGGGTAGAGCAACATTCACTATTTTACGACCCATCAATTTCATTTGCTTTGGAATTTTCTAGCCGATATTTTTAAATCGAATACCATACTAGTCTCTTTTTTTTTTTTTTTTGTATTTAGTGTCTTAGTTTTTAACGTTCCGCTTTGGTATTCACATTATATAGTCGCCATTGTAAATTAAAAACAAGTCCAATCCCACAAGTAAGTGAAACCATCGATTATGATTTAAAGGTTTAGAAGTTAATTTTCAAAAGAAAATTGAATTTGAAATTTTTTACATAAACAAAATACATTTGAAAAAGCAGGTTAAACATAGCGGTTAAAACAGGGAGTTAATCACAGACTCACAGTATGATATAATTCATATATATACACGTCAATATAGGTATCTAATTCAATGTAGGTTTCAGTTGAAAGGGACCATATAGGGATCCATCCCTACGCACCACCAACTTTACTGTAGGAATTTATAATTTTGATTCGAATATCAGTAACTATATAAAAAAAATAGTTACAAGTACAAATCTATTCACATCCTTTTCCATGCATAAAACAAACCAATTTTACAATTATAAATAAAAAATAAAAGCTAGTAATACAATAAAATAAATAGCAATCGATTTTAGTCGTTGTGAACAGTAGACAAATCATTTCAGTTTCAGGTTTAGTTAGTTTGATTACCGGTTGGGGGAACCTACTAATTTTAGCTCCAGTACATCGTAACGACTGAAGAACTGTGCTTTCTCAAATTAATATATACTATATATCTTATATATAATCAGTGGTTCTATATTTATATATTAGATAACCAGTGGTTAATACTCTCAGCTTTAGGTCGAAATCCAAAACTTTTTTAGATGATGAAATTGAAATTTATGTCCTTCAAAATAATTAAACAAAACACTTTAGCTAATTACTTTATCAAAAAAGTTTTAATTAACCTAAAAAGTCAAAGGTTCATGTCAAAAGGTCTACATTTTTCCGATATTTCCTTATAAAAGAAGTTTCTCGTTAGTTGTTTGTTAAGCTACAAAATAATATCCAAATTCAACCGATTTAACTACTTTACAGTTGCATCCCGTAAATTTATCTTTTAGTGATTTTTTTGTAATAAAAAATAAGCTACAAAATGTGCAGTGTAGTAACAAATAACAATATTATTATATAAGAAAGAGAAGGAAGTCTACAAATGCTTTAAACATCGGTACGTAACAAATTATGAAAGAAGATAGTGTCATAGTCACATCCATGTTTTGCATTTACATATATTCATATAATTGTTTACATAATATCTGCGAGAGTAACTTAATTACTACGCTAATCTATGCAAAATTTGTGGCTCATGATTCCAATTCTCCGACAAATTTAAGTATTAACGTCATTTATATTTCACATCTGCTAACAAAAGACGACAAACTCCTTTTTAAGATTTGATTTAAGTTATTTGTAATTCTGTACTAATTCTACCTTCTTCTTTTTTTCTGCTGAAAATCGCGTTACTTTTTTTGTTGTGTCCTTATTGCAGCATTAATAAGCAAGATTCGTGTGATCCTGCCACTTGATATTTCAACGAAAGAGCTCGCACATCTTACTTTTGGTCGAGGAGCTCACATCTTGACTGTAAATAATTACACAAATTAACTGAAACTATTCGTATTTATTTATTTAAAAAAAAACAATATAAGATACCTAAAATATACTTCATTTATATATTTGTGCTGTAAATAGAAAGGTAAATTAGAAAGAAAAAAAATGTACTTCGATTATATATTAACCAATTTATGGTGGTCTATGGTTGAGGGGATTCTTCATGTGAGTTTAATGAAAATAAGGTTCGAATCATCCCACTGCCTTTTTATCATGGTTGGTGGTCATTGCGTATGCTTTAAATAATAAATTTAATCGATTATTCCACATGTTTTGAAAATTAATTTGAATTTCGATTAGAAACGATTTCTCACTAGGCCAAGATGTGTATATATAGAGATATATTTCATTTGTATAACACAGACATACAAATGAATAATAATGTAAAAGGATTTAACTAAATAATTAGCGGGAATGTGATTTATTATAAGTAAAGCTTAATAGTTGCATGCATGATGTTAAACCAAAAGAGGGTAAAATATAGTCCCTAGCTAGCTAGACTTGTAAATGATATATAAGAAACATAAAATAGATAATTAAGCGGAAACCCTGATGGATCAACCTCGCAACGAGATTGTAAATTATATATAAAGCTCAACTAATCAACATATATCTTAATTATTCATTAATCAAGCTCCTAATAATGGCTGCTTGTGGGCTATTAGGATCAATGGTCTCCAGAAGCTGAGACAATCGATCACTGAGGTCATCGGCTTCTTTGTTCAAGTTTCTTATGTAATTGCAAGTCTCTTGTAACACTTTTGATGCTGATACCTATATATTTTAGAGAATGTACAGTTTCTAGTCAGAATTCAAAAGAAATATTTAAAACAAATCTTAGCATGCATGAAGAAATGATGTAAAAAATATGGAGAGGTTTATTGCTAGACATATAACAACGTTATGCATTGTTATAAAAATAAAGCTTAAGATAAATGCTCATAATTTATAAACTTTAATCAAAAATCAAAACAAAACTAACACATTGTTTAAACATTGAGGGCAAATCTAAGTAGTGATGTGTACTAAAAGAGAACGATGCTTCCATTTATAGAAACCGGCCCTTTTCTTATTCTTTTCTAAAGTTCGTCCTTTTCTTGTTTTATAGAAACTAAGATAACTTAATATATAATACGAAAAAAAGTCGGTGATGTACATAAATGTATTGAATTGATAGTCCGTGAAGCAATATGGTCGTCTCACATTCAATAAAATTAATCAACAATATAAGTAAAATTAATTAGAAGCTTAATGCTGAAGTTAGGGGAAATATGTTCCCCTCTCCTCAAAGTCCGGTTAATGGTCAAAAGTCTTTTTAGAAACTTCAAATTGCAATCTCCCACACGTAATTGCTATATGAGCACTGTTCCAACATGTTGTATATATACGTGAATTTCTCTATTAAACATAGTATCTAACCCTAAATAAATATCATGAAATATAAACTTATGTAACTACCAAACTTCAGAGTAACATATATAGAAAATGATATATAGTAACTTTTTAAAGATTTTACCGTATTGGAACGACGGTTCTGGCGAATCTCTGGAATAGACTGTCGGAGCTTTGAGATGAGATCAGTGATTTGGTCATCGCTAATCCTTGATGATGAGCTTGCTTGTCTCGACCTTCTGCTAGACGACATTTTTATTTGAAAAAAAATAGATATTTTGTGTATATATATGTTCCAAGAAAACACTCTCTATTCTTGATCGCTTGACCGTTAGAGAAGAAGTATAATTGTTTGTGCTTGTCGAAAGAAAGGGAGAAGAAAGAAGAAGAAAAAATGGTGTTATATAGAGGGCTAGGACCACTTCGAGAGAGAGAGAGAGAGAGTAATACAATAAATTTAAATAGGGATGTTGGATATGACGAAGACAAGTGCACAAGAGAGAGCAGTGGTTTAGAATTGGAGTCTTGGATACAAGACACGTGAATTACAATTTATCAGATTGTGATGTATATATAATATAGGATGTGTGTAATATCTTAACTAGATTAAAAGATATGCCGTACATCAAAAACAAAGTAACTAAAATAGCGATAATTAGAACCATGACTATTAATTTTGAATTACCCTCTTGGTAATATGACATATATGAGACATTTAATAATAGTAGTTAGTAGTTACAACCGTAGCTAGCTTTGCCTGATGTGCGAGTTTGAGAGAATGTATCATTAATTTTTAAGACCAAACGACCACAAGATCCAAAAAAAAAGAAGACTATTTTTCATAATTTGTAACTAGTCTTCTGAAATCTGTTATGATCAAAGAAAAACAAATACAGTGGGAATCGATTTCTGATTTCAACCAATAAAACAAAGAACATTAAAATATCATCACTTCATTTTATAATATTATACTAGTGTAAAGCCTGTCTATATACTCATATACACATATATATATATATATATATAGAGAGAGAGAGAGAATCATTATATATTCGATCGATGATACGTAAAACCAAGAAGATTTTGTGAATCAGTTATAGATATGGGTAAATAAAAACAATGACTTCACTTAGGTCATTTGAGAGGAACGTACATGTATCTATCCTAACCACTAGGAAGGGGCTACTCTTAGTCCAAGCTCTATCACGTGCAACTCAATATGTTATGGATATTTATTTATATATAATGCCTAGATGAAATTTCATCACATCACCGAACGGTCCGAACCCAATTACTTCGAACTTTTTCTAAGACGGGTGATTTTAAAACTTGCACTCGTCAACATGTGATATTGCATAAATATTATTTTTGTTTCTATTTATATTATTTATATAAACGTATGGTGATGATGATGATGATGATATGAATGAAAGATGATGATGATAAGTAGATGCATGATATATATTAGAAAACAAGGAGGTGGTGTGATGAATTGGACATTTAAGAAAAATGTTTGTTGATGAGCACACAAAGGTGGGACTATATATGTTTTAATATTTTGAAGTTAATTTTGTTGTAAACAAAACAAGTTTTAACCTCCCATGTGATGATATGACACTCTTTTTCCCCTCTAATCAGGGAGCATCCCCATTCTTCACGCCCCCTCTCTCCCACATGACCTTTTTTATCTTTCTTTTTTTTACGGTAGCGAGATAGCAATATCAAAATCTCTATGTTAGTTTTTTTTTCTTCTGTTTTTAGTTAGAACAATTGCGAGTTAAACCATTTTATAAAGAAGTTTTTAGTGCTATAATTATTTTTAAATAATATATGTAGGTTATAGATTACCTAAAAAAACGTTATAATATTGTTAATACAGACTATTTACAGGTGAAATAGGTAAATACTGTAGAAATTTTATACAGTTTCAACATCTCAATTTCTTTTAATCAATAGGAGAGTAGATGGGTCTCACGATTCTCACCAAATATCCACAACTTCCGCAGTCAATCTTTTTTTTTCTTCTAGGCTCCTTTGTTTCAAAGTTATTTTGAAAACAACAAAAACAAAATTTCTAAAATTAGAAATCTCATATATATAATACGATAAAATTGAAAAATAATACAAATAAAATTAGAGATATCATATGGCTAATCCACTTATCGTCAATTGATTTTGAATTAGATATTTATAAAATTTAGTACTGTATCAAAACTTAGATTGTGTATCCAAGTTGGATAATCATGATATGTTGTTGATTCTAGAGTCACCATCTCAAAGCATCGTGTTACAAACTTCATATATGAAAGTTAAATAATATATAAAGAACATATTTCAATTCAATTGTTATCAATTGATTTTAAATTATAATAAAAATAAAATTTAACAACACCCTAAAATTTAAATTCTAAACCAATTCAGAGTAGTTTAGTGGTTAATACATCTAACTTTAGGTCGAGAGACCAAGGTTCGAATCCTCATATTCGAAATGGATGCTTTTAAGGCGTTCAAAGCGACAAAAATCACAAATTTGGAGATTGATCTGGATTGTGGACGAAAATAAAAGACTTCAATTTTAAATATACATCTATAATATGTTGGCAAAATAATATACATCTATAATCACAAACCAATCAAACACTTGTTTACACGAGTTTTACAATCGCCGATAGCAGACAATCATTCAGAACCCTCCCTCGTCATCCATAGAAAAAATAATTATATAAATGAAGGTATGATTGGCCAGACATATGATTGGGCCTTAAAATTTTCTATTATCCAATAAAATTTTACAAATGTCTTCCACTTTAGAGAGTTAAATTTTACAATTTCACATATTACATGTATAAATAAATTATACAGTATATTTTTCATAATCAGGGCATTATTAGTATAGTTCATAGTAATATTTGGTGATAATATATAATTTCTCTAGACATTACTGATATCCTAAGGCTCAAGGCATTGGATAAAATTCTCCAAACTTCTGCTAGTCCTATCCTAAGGCCTAAGGCATTGGATAAAATAATCCAAATTTCTGGATATGGACGTGGCAAGTTGTGAATGGTCAGAACATAGAAGAATGATCTTGTTCTTAATCAATAAATAAATCACGATTAGCTTGTATCAAGATTCGAGGACTAATAAAACATGTCAAATAGCAATTGACTTATGAATCTTATTATCTTAATTATACCGATCTATTTGTCTTTTAAGTTTTGATAGATATGATATAGGCAAAATCATCAAGGAGAGGGACGGGTGTTGTTGGAAATGTAGACATTGATTGTGAATGCTTGTCTTCGTCTGTTTGTATTCTAAATGTCTATCGAATATGTACACCACCAAAAATTCTTCGTTTTATTTATTTTTAATTTCATGTCTCGAATTTAAATCGTAGGTTTCTTGTAACCAACGACACACTTCTGTCATAATAATATGAAATACTCATGTCTCCAGTTCTGTCTATATTCTGTGTTTGTAGTTCGTACTTACCACTTATGCTAATTAATCGTGTTTGGACTCTACACATATAGATTTAAAAACGTCGAGGGTTTTAGTGGACTTGCTAGTTTACACTATCCCTTGCTCCTCTTAAATGTAAGGGGTTCAGTTTCAATGTCTTCAAACTAAAATAAAATATGACACAAAAAAGAAGAAGCAAAAAGGTAGAGAAAACAAAATGAATTACAAATTTTCAGCAATAATCTGACTTGCTTAAACCATTAAACTAATGATGTAATCTACAAACTAAAGAAACAAATATAATAAGAGGTCTACTATCATATTTCCTTAAATTATATTTGATACAAAATTTAAACCAAATTATATATAACATATATGATTAAAAAAGATATGTAATTAAAATTAGCCAACCCATACACTGGTCTGTTGGTCCTCGAGATTTTTAATCTTTCAACCTCGTTCGCACGGCAGACTGAAGTTGACAGGCTAATTTTCTTGAACGGACTAAAAAACTTTATCAACTCTAATCCTATTAGTCGGTGGACTAATCCGGATTAATCCACAATTTTCAATCTGTTTTCACAGCTAATTTTTTAATCCATTTGGTTAACGATCGTTTAGCATCAAACCAATAGATTGGATTTATCTTCCGTAACCGAGTATAACACATAAAGCCACTCTCTCAGTCTCGAGTCATAATAGCTAAAGCTATCATCAACTATCTTGGCCAGACTTGTCCGTACACATCCTTCTTCGAGTACGCTCGGTCCCATGACCATGGAACATCTGAAAATCAAAGTGCCATTAAAACTGTCAAGAACCCGCGAAAATAAGAAGTGATCTTCGTTGGAGAATGAAAGCGAAAAAACCTTCGGATGAGTATGGCTTAGGAGGTAGTTGATAAGGAACTGGTAGTGAGATTATCTCAGGCGAATCTCTGTCTCCTTGCCAGGTCATTGTCACTAGCTTACTCCTCTTCTCTACCTCGTCTTTCGTCTCTTGTTTTGCCTGTCAACATTAAACACAAATTGAGAGGGAAAGATCAAAGTTTGGGTCCAGGTTTACGGGTTTAGGAATATCAGATCATTTTACCTTCATAGCTCTCGAATTGTTTTCGGTGCATGAAAATGTACAACCTTGTGTTTTTACTGGAGATGGTAAAAACAAGACCCCCAACTACAACAATATCACAGTCGATGGAATGTGGTTAGTAGTTATAAAAGATCAAGACTTTGATGCGTAAAAAGACCAGGTTTTACCTCGTAAGAACGGATCATCAACTGAGAATTGTTTTTCTGAAGTGCTCCCCAGGCCGCTTTGCTAAGATTCGACGAGGTTAGCAAGAACCATCTATGGAAGCAAAACAAGAACTTTGATCACTAAAGGCACACTTTTTAATCAAGTGGGTAACTAAAGATTGAGACTTTATGAACTTTTACGCAAGCTTCTGGTCGCTGTAACGTGTGAACGTCTTTATGTGTGGCATTGCACGACTGTAAAATTAAAAAGGATCAGAATTGAGTAGTAATCGTAAGTTTGGTTTGTAAAGGTTTGGGTTTTTTAAATTACCCGCGAGCACTATGATCCGCTTTCCATTTAGCCCAATACTTTTTCAAGAATGGTTTCTCCACGTTCTTCAATGGGCTCGGAATTGCATTGCCAGCAGCATAACCCTTTGTTTGAAGATTTCACGGTTTAGAAGAAAACTCCATACGATATATAATGAAAGATGTAATCTTTACAAATCTTTGTTTGGATTACCTCTAAAGAACACCTGACGTCTTCAACTGTAGGCCATATTATCAACGGATCCCCGGGACCGAGAGGAGTTTTGTCCTCTGTTATACCAGAAGACAAAGAAGCTCCAAATTCAGCCAACCACTTCTCGTCTAAAGAACCGAGGGAAGAAAACTGCAAGACGAAAAAAAATTGTAAAAGAAGACTTTTTAGCAAGCAATACAATTGCAAAAAAGAAGAAACATGGAATGGAACACTACTTGATAAACTAACGGGGATCTGCGGAACTCTCTATCGAAAATGCATTCTTGAAGAATCGTCCGTAGCTTCATGTGTCCCCATTTTCCCAAGTTCAAACCAGTGTGGTATCCAGGGACCGATGCAATTAGTCGAACCTAAAAAAATTTATTGCATATCTTAGTAAATAATAAGTATACAAATCAGCCAAAAGATTTTAGAGAAAAATAGAAGGCACCGTAGCATCGGAATAATCAAACTTTTTGAAGAAGGCTGCATTGATCTTGACATTACCACGACCAGGTAAGCTTGCAGAAAACTCAGGCCACTTAAGAACAGTGAGGTAATCGATAAGATCACCTTCGAATCCGCACCACCCTTTAGGTGGATCTTTGTCATCATCTTTCCAAGGGAAATCTTGCATCCACAAACCTTGGCTTTTGTTGTTCCAATCAACATGGATCAGATTCGCAGTGTGTACTACAACTCTCACCCCTCGAGGATAGACAAGAAATATAGCCTTCGAATGGTGTGTCCCGAAAGAAATAGGTAACCGGGGCTTATGAAGAATCCAATTAGCTGGCTTCTTCCTCTGTTAAACAAAACAGAGATTGGAGATTTCAGTCAACCGTTAACATCAATTAGAAGAAATCAGCAAATCGTCATAACAAACCTGAATAAACTCTTGCCTACCATCACCTTCTCCATGAATGACCATAACCTGGGGAATGTTGGCCAGTTTCGGGCAAGCTACAAAAGGATATTGCAGAGCTAAGTTTACATACTTGAGAAAACCGAAAATAGAACAACACCAGCTTAGCCACATGAAGGTACACAAAATAACTAATCATTTCGACAAACTCAACAAACAAAATATGACAAAACTCACCTGACATCAACCAGTCTACATCAACCATATAATTCGATAGGATTGCAGCAACAACGTCTCCCTGTCATAATTACATATATATATAGTTAGTCAAGATGTCTGAACAAAACAATTAACTAATATGTTTGCATAAGACTGACCTCAATGACATCATTAATGGAAACACAAGAGGTATTAGCCCAATCAGGCAATCCATTAACATTCAAAAGCCGAAACGGTGAAGGTAGTTTCTCATTAGGGGGACAAAAACGGCGAATCGCCTCTACATCATCATCATCTCCTTGTGTTTCAGCCTAAAACAGTTTCATCACATCAAACAAAGCCTCAAAGAAACAAAAAAAAAGCTGCATTCTCTACCTAGCCCAAGTAAGTAACCTTTCGAGTTTTCTTAGCAGCTCTTTCATGGCTTCCTTTCTGATTCTCGCCATTGTATTCAGAAGGTAGCAACACAAGCTTGAAGAAATGATGACCAGGGATCAACTCAATAAGATCATCATTAGTTAATGAAACCTCTTCACGGGGATTTACTTTCTTCCTCCCGCCGTCGCCGGAAGACCTAACAACCACCGGATTCGTTCCTTCCTACCCAATAGAAAAGGACTCAAATTTAGGGGATCAAAAGTTAGGCCTTTTTTTGTTTGTTTATAGTTTTACCACAGATAACGAAGCTGAGCCAGACGTGGTAGCGATGATTGTGATGTGCTTGCGGCTGAGACGCTTGTCGGCGATTGAAACGTTGCCGCGGCCGATGGTGTTTGGGCCTTCGGACAAAGTTATCCTTGGGGATGAATTGTCTTCCTTTAAATCTGCCTTCAACGGAATCAAATACGCAACCTCCTATAACAGATTCAAAATCAGAGGAAGAGATATCCAGTTCTCGGTAATTGGAAGAGACTGAAATTAGGGTTTCGTTTCGAATGTCTTTCTAAATATCGTCTACATACCTGAGAGAGTGCCATTAAGGAAGACTTCGACGAGTGTCTGAGGTTGTTTTGTGCAGTGAAGTGTACCGAGGAAGAAGAAGCAAAACGCAGCGTTTTAGCAAAATTTCTGGATGTTTCAATTGAGAAATAAGCTCTCTAGATCTTCGCTAAGTTGGCCCAGATCATAACAAAATAAGGAATCAAAGATTATGAAACGGAATAAAAATTCATCAACGTAAAGGCAAGCAACGATTTCCCATACCGGCGGTATCATCACTAATCACAACTGTTGATGATAATTCTAATAACAAAGGAATTAGTGTCAACAAAGTCTGGGTGGTGTAGTCGGTTATCACGCTAGTCTCACACACTAGAGGTCCCCGGTTCGAACCCGGGCTCAGACATTCTTTTTATTTTTTTTTTCTATTTCCGCATTGACACGTGGGCTTTACATATTATGGGCCTATAAGACCACTCTAATGGACAATCCACGCCTTAACCCGTAATATAACAGATTTTTCTAAATAAAAATAAGATCAAAAGGAACAAATATTTCAGCATTACGTTGAAATGTAACTATCACAAAGAGTGTGATTGGATGAATATGCAGATTGTCACGCGGACAAAATAATTGTTGTGATCCCTTTGAAGTCCATAGATTAAACAGTATTATTATTAGTTAAGTCCAAAGCGCTCGTCAAATATTGTCAAAAGGATATTAATTAATTATGTTAATTTTTAAGCTGTATTATTTTTCTCCTACCGTATCATTGTCACTTTGTCAGTTGAGACGTTCAAATTCACAAGCAAAAATTGTTCATTTTTAATTCTCCTACCTACCAGCCATTGTATACGTGTACAATAAATAATTATGGACGGCTCGTGTTGCATTTTAATTTTTACGAAACATAATATAGTTTTTTTCTCGTGGTTTACTTGTCAATTTCAAGTTAGTTATCGAACTATTATTATTTATCAATCAATTTAATATTCATTTCAACACCTAGTTGACAAAAAGACCTCATTGCAAAACGTTTGAGAAAAATGGCATGTTGACAAAGAAAAAAAAATCTGACAAAAAGACCTTAAATTACAGAATTTAAGAAAACTCAAAGTTTGTGTTATTCACTTGATTTTTCTAGTGCGTAACCATTTACTCGCTTTACTTTTTTTCTTGTTTCTAGTTTGAAATTATTTGGCAGCCTTTTTCTGGTGGCAAAGTAATATACATCAAGCAACCCAATATACCATAAACAAATGGAGCTAGATATATTCCACAGATAATTATTGATAACCCATCAAAATTACAAAAAAAAAATCCTACGCAACTAGTATACTCGGCCACATCTTAATCTTTAAAAAACCAATGCTGTAACCACGACGAACCCTTATAATAAATGTTATACTAATATCACTTAGACTATAGTATTTACAACTGATATTATGTCAGTATAAATAACGACACCAATCTTTATCTAAATTAGTATCATCTATCAAAAGAGAAGCTGAAAACAATATTATGGCTGCTTTGAAGATGCCTATCTCTTGTTTATTATTCCTTCAACTATTATTGTTCATGCTCTCTTCATTTCCTCCAACCACTGCGCAAGGATTGAAAGTTGGATTCTACGAGAGCACATGCCCGAAAGCCGAGCTTATTGTCAAGAAGTATGTGTTAGATGCGATGAAGAAGGATCCGACACTTGGAGGTCCTTTGCTCAGAATGTTCTTCCATGACTGTTTTGTTAGGGTAATGTTCGTTTTTGACGACCCTAATTCCAATTCGTATTTTTTGTACTTTTATCGGTGTAATGATTGGATCGTGATGTTTAGGGATGCGAAGGGTCGGTCTTGCTAGAGCTAAAGAACAAAAAAGACGAGAAGAACGCGGCTCCTAACCTCAGCCTTGGAGGGTTTGAGATCATAGACAACGCCAAGGCAGCTTTAGAAAAGGAGTGTCCGGGCATAGTTTCTTGCTCTGATGTCTTGGCTCTTGTCGCTAGAGACGCAGTGGTTGCGGTTAGTTAGTAAAAACTTTTAATATCAAGTGATAATCTAGTATTTGGTCGAGTTCACAGGATTTATTTACACGCTTTACAGACTTCTTAAAAAGTAAGATGGACACAGACTTCTTTTTTTAATGCTAAAATTAACATTCGTTTGACTACAGTTTAATGAGACTAGCTAGTCAGGTTTTGGTATGAGATTCTCTTACTGATCTTAAGGAAATTTACTATATATGATATGTTGGATTTTTAAATCATATATTATATGATATATCAATCAATATATTTTCAGCTCAATGGACCGTCGTGGGGAGTTGAAACCGGAAGAAGAGACGGTCGGGTTACAAACATCAACGAGGCCAGATCGAACTTACCATCTCCGCTTAATAATATCAGTAGCCTTATCACCCAATTTAAATCCAAAGGCCTAGACAAGAAAGACCTCGTCGTGCTTTCAGGTGATGTTATAGAATCGGAAAATTCATAAAATATACTTACAACGATGCATCAAATAATTAAATTTAAATGTCTTGAAAGGTGGCAGCGGGGGAAAAAAAAACTGGACTAGCTAGTTTTTTTTTTCTTTCTCGATATTCAAAAGTTTTTGTTAGCAACAGACCAAATATAAGAACAAAAAACTGTTTCTTGCAAAAGTAACATTTAACTGAAAAATGGTAGTTTGTCTTTTGTCGAAAATCTCTATTGGCCCTTATTGAATCTTACATGATCCGCTACCATATAAATTCTTTGGATTTTGTACCATATATCAACAAAAATTTATAATTTTCATCCTCAAGTTTTTTTTTTTTTTTCAAATGGTTGGTCACTGTAGACGTTTTAAATGACAAAAGTACTCGGCTCATTAGTGTTAGCTTTGGTTTTGGAAATTTGGTTATATATATAAAACTAAAAATCATTCTCAATTTATTTATATATATACATTTTGATAGGTGGACACACGATTGGGATCGGACATTGCCCTCTAATAGCAAACCGGCTCTACAATTTCACCGGAAAAGGAGACAGCGATCCGAACTTAGACACGGAATACGCAGCCAGCCTCAAAAGAAAATGCAAGCCGACCGATAACTCAACAGCTCTAGAAATGGATCCAGGAAGCTTCAAAACTTTCGATGAAAGCTACTTCAAGCTTGTGTCTCAAAGAAGAGGCTTGTTTCAATCTGATGCGGCTCTTTTAGACAACCAAGAAACTAAGTCTTATGTTCTCAAGCATACAAGTGATGGCTCTACTTTCTTTAAGGACTTTGGTGTCTCTATGGTGAAGATGGGTCGGATTGGAGTTTTAACGGGTCGGGTCGGGGAGGTTCGAAAGAATTGCAGAATTGTTAATTAAGCATTGTTGTGAATTTATGATTATGATTATTATTAAAATTTGTGTTTTTTTCTGGAAATATTTAAGTGTGAAATAAATGAATTGTCCAATGGAATACAAAATTGTAAATCCAATTATGTGTCAAGGTTTTTTCTTGTAACAATTGAATAATATTGAGGATATATATGTTTTTTTTTAAAATTGATAATATATCGTACATATTTTTTTTAGGGATCTACTGAATTTCATTCTATTTAATTTTTTGTGCAAGAAAAATATATTAGTGAAATAGCTGGTGAAAACAAAATCCAAAATCTTTATACAAATAAAAAAATATTAATTGATCACATATATTTTGCTTTATTTATATGTAAGATTATATTATTAATCTCTGGCTATCATCACATTGAAGCTATCCCTGTCATGCGGGTCGGATCCGCCCCGCATAACCCGCCCTGCAGCGGGTTTGGATTTTTTTTACCCGTGAAAAAATAACCCGCTTAATCCGCGAGTTGCAATTTGGATACCCGCACCCGCCCCGCATAAATCAAACGGGTCTGGCGGATTACCCGCGACCCGCCGCATATAATGAAAAAAAAAACTTATATCTTCTTCAATGAAAATTCCAAATCTCAAAATCCA
>OVAY01000872.1:9319-42269 GCA_900406395.1 Kernera saxatilis | reverse complement strand
GACTTTAGTAAACATATCGAATCCTGTTCATGATAAAGCGTATCGATCTATATAGCGACATGCGTGAGTTTAGCCTCTAGGTAGTGAAATATAGAGGCTGGAACCACGACAGTGGAAAAGCTTTAAAGTTAAGTGAATTTGACTTAAGAAATTGGCTTAACCACATCCCTATTGATAGACATAAGACTAATAATTTATGATTCTCTGCGATGAATCTGAACGCCTAGCGTTTTTCTTACCTGATTTCTAAAATCGTTTTCTGCTTTTACTTTACTTTCTTAGATTCGTCTCAACCCCTTTTATTATTGGCTTACCTCTTTATTAATCTCATATTCTCCTAGTGCAACGCTCTCACAGTCCCTTGGAAAACCTGAGTCGCATCTGTGCACTTGCAACAGTGGTTTAACCCTTTGTACTACTTCGCTATTGTGCACTTGCAACAGTGGTTTAAGGGAAAACCTGAGTCGCATCAAAGATGGACGCGAGCTTGGGTTGAAGATAAGGGACTGGACCGGTCACGTTTTAAGGTTTTGTGACCGATCCACGCGACCGGTTGACAAAATCGAGGACCTTTCCATGCTTTTCTTCTTCTTTTCATCTTTCCAATCACCTTTCTCCATCAAAACTCTTACCAGATCCTATAAAACCAAAAATAAAAACTTCATTAATACTAGATGATATATTATGAGTTTTACCACTTTTAACAATGTTATTAATGATTTAAATTGGTGTTTTAATGGTTTTTAACCTCAAGAAGTAGTTTTATAGTCTATATATAGTATTTTAAGTCTTTACAGGTTCATTGGACGAAAAGATGCAAAATGGGTAAAACTCGCAATGCATAAGCGTTATGATTATGCCATCCGTTTGAAGCCTTTCCGAAGTCCAAACTTAATGAAATTTGGTGACGATCTAACACAGTGAGTTAAATTTCCAATGCACTTGACCTTATCCCATGTAGAGCTGTGGTTCAGAAGTTATTCAAGTTTTCATGCCAAAAGGTCTAGAAGACGCGAAGACCGGGCAGAGTTTTGAGCACGATTTCAGATCCTTCCCTAAAGGACCGGCCAAGAGGACCAGTCAAAAACCCTTCTCCAGGTGACTGGTTCCCTCTTCTTCTTCTTCTGCTCCAATCTCGTCAAAGCCCGGGCACGAGGACCGGTCACGCCCAGCTCAAATCATGACCGGTCCTTCATGAAACTTCAAACAGCCAAGATTTTGAGTCTTCTAGCTGAAAGACTGATTACGTGGACCGGTCACAGAGGCTTCAAAACGTGATTGGTCCACAGAATATTCCCTCACAGATTTGATCTTATCTCGTCCAAGCACTTCTAAACCGACTTTTATGAAGACATAGCACTATATACATTTATTTTTTAGCTTCTTGGGCAAGAGAGTCACCCCTTTAGAGTCTAGAAAACTTGTATTCATGTTTTTAATTGAGAGATCCAAGCTTCCAAGAGAGAAGAACTCGTCTCTGCTCTTGTTCTAGAGAAGAATTTTTATCTCTTTACTTTGTCATCTCNTAGAGAAGAATTTTTATCTCTTTACTTTGTCATCTCTTTTCTATTGAATGCAATTCGTTTTACCAATGCTTTTGATTTTGTTTATGTCTAGTTTAGAGTAGTTTATTAGTTAGGCTTACGAGAATTCAAAGAGAGTTAATAGATTGTTAGATCTAAGGTCAAATACACAGGGATATCACAATAGTTCTTCGTATAGTCTTGTTTCTATTGATGTTAGCTAACTTGATCACCTAGCTAGTGTTCTTAGGTTCATTTACATTCCAAAAGTCTAGTAAGTGGCCTGAACTATTCTAGATGAGCTAGGGTTTATAACCAATGAGAGCTGAGTTATAGCTTTTAGTAAACATATCGAATCATTTTCATGTTAAAACGTATCAATCTATATAACGACATGCGAGAGTTTAGCATTTAGGTAGTGAGATATAGGTGCTGGAGCCACGAGAGTGGAAAGGCTTTAAAGTCAAGTGAATTTGAGTTAAGGATGTGACTTAAACACATCCCTATTGATAGACCTAAGACTAATAGTTTATGATTCTCTGCGATGAAACTGAATGCATCGCGTTTTCCTTACCTGCATCTTAAAAATGTTTTCTGTTTTTACTTTACTTGCTTAGATTCGTCTCAACCTCTTTGTTTATTGGCTTAACTCTTTACTAATCTCATATTCTCCTAGTGGCAACGTTTCACAATCCCTTGGGTTCGATAATGTAACGCCCCAAACGCCCCTACCAGTGGGCCACCACGTCCTCTCTCGGGCTCGTGGGCCCACCCCTATTCGACGGTCAGTGTGTTAACCGGGAGGCTCGAGAGTCATGATTTACTGACCCTGCAATCACCATGCGATCTTTCCCCGTGCTTTGTCCTCACTCGCACGGTACCGTAAATAACTTCCCGATAGGTCACCCATCCTTAAATCGCTCCAGCTCAAGCATGCTTAACTCTGGAGTTCTCTTTAAACAAGTGACGGAAAAGATAAGTGCACTTTAGTGAAATAGGTAGTCAAATCAATTTTCTTAAACTCTCCTCATGCACCAAATCATATTCAGAAACCAGGATGTTACAATCACCCCAACTAACATAGCGCAACATCCTCGTTGTGCAGCAGGACCTTCACCCCCGACGGTGTGAGCCACTTTGACTCCACATTCGTCTGGGTTCGGCTCTGACACCAAATGATAACGCCCCGACCGCCCCTACCATTGGGCCACCACGTTCTCTATCGGGCCTGTGGGCCCATCCCTGTCCAACGCTCGATGCGTTAACCGAGAGGCTCGAGAGTCATGATTTACTGACCCTGCAATCACCACGCGATCTTTTCCCGTGCTTTTTCCTCATTCGCACGGTACTGGAAATAACTTCCCGATAGGTCATACATCCCTAAATCGCTCGAGCTCAAGCATGTTTAACTCTGGAGTTCTCTCTAGACAAGTGACGAAAAAGATAAGTGCACTTTACAGATAACTCTTTGTACTACTTCGCTGTTGTGCACTTGCAGAAGTGGTCTTAGGGAAAACCTGAACACATCACTAGAATCAAAGCAAAAACAAAGAAAACAAAAGAAACGAATGTAGGTTGCCTCCCACAAAGCGCCTTTGGTTATAGTCGTTTAGCTCGACTTTCACAAGTTTTTAAGCGTTAGAAGAAGTTGCTAGAGAAACAGGGGCTTCAAAAGCTTCTTGGCACGTGATGTCTTGTGTCTCAGTAAGTGTCTCATCAATGGTGGTTTGACACTGAGCCTCCTTGATAACACCGTATTTTTAGTATTTTGTAGTGTCAAGAGCATTTTTAGGTATTTTGGGCAAAAAGCATATAGAAGGAGGAAAAACAGCTTGTCGGACAGATTCTCTATCTCAGAAGTTTAATATCCGATGAAAGATTTTCCCTCAACCAAATTGGAAGATCTTGGTACCTAAAAAAAGGCCACGTGAGTTAGCTTTCATCTCCAAGTTGTTTGAAGGTAATCCATCAAGGCAATCAAAAGTTATGCCCATAAGAGTGAAGATCGCTCCTACTGCCTTGCGAATGAAGCAAGTGCATAATTAAGCAGAGACCCGAAGAGACCTCACCACGGTCACAAAAACCATCCCTGTGGCGAACACACCTAATCCCGCGGTCAGAGATCACGCACTTGGGGCCACCTATGTCGATTACAACTTAACCTAATTGGACCCAAAATACACAAGGACTTCATGAAGCCTATAAATACACCTCTTAAGAGACTTATGAGGGCATGCATCCTAAGTCCCCTACGCCTCCAGCCCTCGCAGCAGCCACCACGTCTCCTTCACCACCAGAGAGCTGACCGCCTCTGTTCATCACATCGCCATCACCGCCATTCACCTTTAGAAGCTTTTTCGTTCTCGTTTTTATTGCTTTTGTTGTTTAAGGGAGAAGATCCATCAACTTTGTATCACAGAAAATATCTCTAAAACCCTATCTTTATTTTAGTATCATTATGCACTCTTTTTTATCTCTGATTTTCGTTCCTTTAATCATGTCTAAGTAGTTACCTCGTTGGGTTTAAGGGTTTTCGAAGGAGATTCATGTATGGGTTGTTAGATTTGGGTTTATTCGTTTATCATTCTTTGTTCTAGATTTAATCTTACTGCATACTGATGGAATAGCTAACCATTGATTGATCTTAAGTAGATTTACCCACTGAAAGTGCAACTAAATCACTTGAACTAGTCTAGACGAGCATCGTGTTATAATCTGTGAAAGCTGAATTATAGACCTTTGTGAACCCATCGAATCTTGATATTATTGTGTGTTTGATTTCTTATTTTCCTTCGAAATTCAAGTAATTAGGTTGTTTAAACATAAGGAATTTGTTTGCTATCGTAAATCAATTCTACCCTAGTGATTCAAGTTCGTGAATAAGAATAGTCGAAACTTCATTGTCTAATTCTTTTGCATAAAGCGTGTCATGAACCCCTAATTAGAAACTCCCTGCTGCCAAATACTTCGTTTATTGATATTCAAAACCGTTTAATTTTTATTTTATTTGCATTTTCGTTTCTAGACCAAAACGACAAAAACCCCTTCATAGATTGTCTTAGCTTTATTCTTTTCTGCGTAAATTCGTAATGTAGCTAATTATTTTATGTGCGATCGATAACCTTAAGTACTTTAATAGATTTACTGTGCGCTTGCAAGTATTTCGTTGTGTCATTATTAAGGTGAAAACAGAAACACATCAAGTTTTATTGCGCCGTTGCCGGAGAGTAATCTAAGCTTACGAGTTTTAGAATATGATATAGTCTAAGACGTTTTTCTTTGCTTTTTAATTTTCTGTTTTAGTTTTTCTTTTTGTTTCAGTTTCATGGAAAATCAAAATCAAAATTTGGGAGATCTTGAAAATCTACCACCTCAAAACGGAGATCAAGGAGATCCGAGACCCGATCGTTTCATGTGAGATGACATGCTGATTTTTGAACAAAACCGAGCTCACGAGCCGGGTCTCTTGAACCCTCTTACTCACACGATAGCTGATTGTGACAAGCCTCATCAACACCATCAAGATAGGTCAGCTATACGACAACAATTACCTGAAGGAAAAGACTTCGAGATCAAGCCTCAAGTCATTTCATTGTTGAAACAAAACCAATATCACGGTTTATCCACAGAGCATCTGATGGATCATATCGAGTTCTTCAAAGAAATTTGCAGCACTACTAAAGCGAATGGAGTCTCTGAAGACTATTTGAAGTGCAAGCTCTTTCCATTTTCTCTAGGAGATAAGGCGAATAACTGTCTGAAGTCTCTACCTCCAGTATCACTCACAAATTGGGAGGAGTGCAAATTAACTTTTCTGAATTATTTCTACAATAAGTCTCGTTCCAACCGCTTAAGGAACAAGATTCAAAGGTCACGACAAGGAGCCATGGAGTCATTCTTTGAAGCTTTGGAGAGATTTAAAGATTATGAAAGGGATTGCCCTCATCACGGTTTCACGGGAGCCAACATGATGAGTACTTTCTACCGTGGAGTCGATCAAAAATATCAACTATCTCTAGATACCGCAGTAATGGAGATTTCTCAACAAAAATGGTGGAAGAAGCCCGAATTCTAGTCAACAACCTTGCTGAAAGTATCAACAACAGCCAGTCAATATATGCTGAGTATACACGTCCTCATAATGAAGAGAGTATTCAGATTGCCGAGCTCAGAAACATGAGGAATTTGCTTCTCAAAAATCAGAAAAGATCAATGTACGCTTGTGAAGACATAGACGAGTTCTACGGTCAAGAAGAAAGCTTAAACTATATTGGTGCACAAGGGTATTACCCAAATCAAGGTTTCAACCAAGGATTCAGAAATCAAAGCAACAATTATATGCGAGGAAATTTCCAGCAAATACCTTCGTATACTAGCTTCCAAGGAACGCATCAAATATCCGACAATACAAGCTATATAACTCGACTAAACAATATGGAATTTACGATGCAGCAACTCGTAGCCAACCATGAAGCATTCAGGGACAACATCAATTCCAAGATAGATTTTATGTCTGGAGATCTAAGGCGCAAGTATGATGAACTTTCAGCTCAATTTCGACGCGTTAGAAACCAAGCAGCGGAAACCGTCGAAACTGTGAAAGGATTTGTTGATCCTTTTCAAAGTAAGAAAGATCAGTACCCTAATTATGCATACATAAATGCAATCACACTAAGGAGTGGAACAACATACAAGGGGCCAGAGATGCAAACAATTCTCGAAGACAAAGAAGCCGAGAAATGAGCATCATCCGAAGAAAACAAAATCGCAAATAATGATGGGACAAGCCATGAAGTTCTCATCAAAGACGTGGCTCCACCACCTCCAGAACGTGTCTATTAACCTAAAATACCATATCCAAGTGCCTTAAAGAAGCCAAAGAAAGAGAAAGAGCAAACTAAGCTGAAAAAGCTTGTCGACCAACTATCGGTAAGGTTACCTTTTGTTGAAGCTTGTGCAATGATTCCATCTCTAAGGAAGTATATGAAGAGTATATTAACTAATACTCTCATCTTAGAAGAAGGTGTTATGATGATTACTCATGAGTGCAATGCCATCCCCCAAAATTGCATGCCTCAGAAACGGAGAGATCCATGTAGCATTGTGTTGTCTAGTACGATTGGGAATGAGTCTTTCGAGCGTTCTCTTTGTGATTTGGGATCTAGTATCAACATGATGCCCTATTCAGTAGTAAAACGTTTGGGCTACCACGTTTTTAAGCCCACAAAAATCTCATTGGTCCTCGTCGATAGACACATTCGTCTCCCGGTGGGAATTCTAGTCGATGTGCCAGTTATCATTAGAGAATGCTACATCCCTACTGATTTTGTGGTTCTAGAACTCGAAAGAGAGCCTAGAGATCCTCTAATCCTTGGTCGTCCATTCCTCTCTACAGTTGATGCAATCATTGATGTGCCAAAAGGAAAAATCGATCTTCATTTAGGAGATCTCATGATGAAATTCGATATGAACAAGGTATTATCTCAACAAACACTTAATGGTCAAATATTTTGGATTCATGAGATAGCTGAAGCTACCAAAGAAGTATACGAATAACTTCTCTTTGATGATCCAATGGAAGTAGATTTGACAAAAGCTGAAGAAGATTATGGATTTCTTGAAGATTCAACAAAAATCTGCACGAACATGCTCGATTCCGTTGAAAGCTACAAGAAATTAATAGCATATCTTGACTTAGATTAGGAGAGCCAAAATTTTTAAAAGTTTTAAAAGCCAAAATTTTACCAATCATACTTTTTACTCTTTTTTTTTCTAAAGTCTTTAAAGCATTTTCTTTATATTTTTTTCTCTTCAAACTCAACTTTTTTTTAAAGCCTAAGAATATTGACTTTAAAAAGAGTTAGAAAGTTAAATCTAACATTTTTTATTTTTTTTTTCTTCCCCAAAATCTTTGAAAATATTTTCGACATTTATATATATTTTATCATAAAATCATTTTAATTAATTAAGCATTATTTTATTTTTCTTTTCATTCTATATCCATTTTAGTAAGATTGTAAATTTTAATATTACCATATTATTTAACATAAAACGGATTTTACGATGCTGGTTTACTATTATTAGTATTGATATTCAAATACTATGATGATCATGTTATATACGTGTTGTTTGAACATGTGATCATTATGGAAAAACAAAATCAGGATAACGCAAAAGGTCCTTTAAGTGATTCTCAACAAGAATATTATTCAAGATATTAAGTACCGGTTTGGAACTAATATGAGTTGGAAACATATAAAGAATATCTTAAATTATTTGACATATGTAACGTAAACTATTATGTTAATATTGTCGTTATGTATGAGTTTCAAAACTGGTATAATTTATATTTACAATATTCAAAGTGACAGTTTCTACAGCTTTGCTTACCAATCAAACTTCAAAATATTTAAAAGTAATAGTCACAATGTCTAAAGCTAAAATCTCTATAGCTAAAAGTCTAAAACAAAAATCTAAAGTCAAAGTCATTACCAATCAGACCCTAAATTGCATTTTTTGCATAGTCTTTGAAAAAAATTATTTATTCGATTGAATATCCTTTTTTTTTTTGTAAAGACCACTGCTTTCAATGTGAAATTTATTTTTTTTTTTTTGTTGCAATGTGAAATTTATTAAACCAACAAAAAGAGTTATGTACAAGTGGAAAAATAAAAAATAAACTGATCATATTTAAACTGATCATGATAATAATTGTTTCTTTTCTTTCCATATGCCAAATCATATTTAATATTTTTTCAGGGAGAGCAAGTTAAACTGAAGCTTTCAAAAGCTCAAAAAAACATATGTCGAAGGTAAATAGTAATAAAAAAACGTAAGGCATGATATTTTTTTAAAATCACAATAATTAGCTTTATCGGGGAAGGAGTTTGGCTATGTCTTTGTTTCATCAATGCAAGCAAAGATATGACTTTTTGGCTTTCTATTGTGGCACTGAGAGGATTCAATAGTGAGATAAATATACTAACTTATCGCAAATTAATGAAGAATATTCAATTCACAACGAAAACCTTTTTTTTCAATCGAAGATAAGAGGATTTAAGTGTGGCTTTAGTAAGGGAAAAACATCATAATTAAAATAAATTTTCCAAACTATAAGCGAATTAATATAATTCAAATTATTTTTTAGTATTTAGATATATAGCATCATTTAATTTCTATCAATACTATATTTACAATAACACACAAAAGAAAAAAATATGCAAAAATAATAAAATATATATCCTCATGTATACGCGAGTTTTCACGTAGTTAATATAAAGGAGAGCTTGGTAGCCGGTAGCCACATTAGAAACTCGTTCTACCAAACCAGTCACTTAAAATCAATAATCCGGTTATATCAAAAGAATGGAGCTCTCCAAACCAGTAACTTAAATCAATAACCCGGTTAGGTGTACTTTATTGGTTAACAGAAAAACCCAAATCAATAATCTCCCGCGGGCCTCAAGCCCATATTAAACTTCCCTACATAAAATAGTCAAAAAAGTTCCTAGGGTTTTGTGGTCTCCGCTACTCACTCGTCTTCTCACAATTTGTTTTTACTCTTCTCTCTTTCAAGTTTCCGCCGCTAACTCAGTACACAGACATGGCGAATTCCGACTGTATCCTTCGTAGCTTCCCAAATCTGGGTATGCTTCATTTTTTTCTTCTGTTGTTTCTGCTTAGGGTGTCGGTTCTACTGTATTGTGCGAACGAGTTTCGCCAAGGCCTAGGGTTTCTGTTTCTTCAAGGGTTTAAGATATAAGTTGATTTCTTGTATAAAACGTTGAATCTTGGTGGATCTTTATTGTTTATGGTAGATCTGATGTTTTTGTTATTAGTTGATTCGTGTAAAATCAGGAAATTGTATTCCTTTATTGTTTCTATAAAATAAATACAGATGCTTCAGATGTGCAGCACAATTTGTCGCTTGATACAAATCCCAAGGCTTTCGCTCCTGACTCTGAAAATAAGGTATTATTTTTCAGATGTTCTCTCCTTTTTAGCTTTACTTTGATTTCATTTGACCTTACTTTGATTTCATTTGGCCATGTGATTTCATTTCTGTGGTGTTTAGAGTGAACTTATAAAGGCTAGTGTTGATTTATTTGCAGGAGGCTTATGGCGGAAACGGTAATGAGTATTTGCTTAATGAAGAGATAGTGGAGGCTACCAAAACTGGTAAACCTAGTCTTTTGTCAAAAGATGGAGATTTAACCAAAGAGAAGGGATCAAACCCGAAGAAACTTGGTTACCAAAACTCAGCCTATAACGCAAAGGGTTCATATGGGAAGGGTGCCTACCCTTATGGGTACTATTCTCCAGCATATCAGTATCCAAGATATGGTTACAGTGGAAGCTATGGTTCGGGAAAGACCAATCTTCAGTATCAGTACCTAGTATGTTCTTATTTCATCATTCAGCTGTGGTCAAAATAACTTGTTATGTATAATCTTGGCTTGTTTATTCATTAATGAATTATCATCATACTTTGCAGACTCAGCATCACGGAAGATCAGCCGGTGCAGGTCAATCTTATGGATACATGGACAACATTTACTCGAATTATGGGATGTATGGGCCTTACATGAATGGCATAGGAACAGGCTATGGGTATGGCTCTTATGGTTATGACGCTTGGAAAAACATGCCCAACTGGTATGCGGTTAACAGTTCCTACAAGACAAGAAGTTATGGGTTTAGTGGATATGGCAAAGAAAACATTGAAGGATTAAATGAGTTGAATAGAGGGCCACGAGCAAAGGGTTTCAAGAGCCAAGAGGGTTCAAAGGTGGTGTCTATTTCCTCTAAGGAGCAGATAGTGACTGAGACTGAGAAACCTAGAGAAGATGGATCTCTTTCAGACCTGAAGGAATACAATAAGAAAGATTTCCCTGAAACCTACTCAGAAGCAAAGTTTTTTGTAATCAAATCGTACAGTGAAGACGATATTCATAAAAGTATCAAGTACAGTGTATGGTCCAGCACTCCTAATGGTAATAAGAAGCTGGATGCTTCATATAACGAGGCGAAAGAAAAGTCTGATAGCTGCCCCGTGTTTCTACTCTTCTCTGTGAGTGAATAAATCTTTCAGTGGTTGATATATTCAAATTTCAGTGGAAGAGTACTTATGTGTGTAAGTTTCACAGGTAAACACGAGTGGACAATTTGTCGGTTTAGCCGAGATGGTAGGCCCAGTCGATTTTAACAAGACTGTGGAATACTGGCAACAAGACAAATGGATTGGTTGCTTCCCTGTTAAGTGGCACATCGTTAAAGATATTCCTAATAGTTCCTTGAGGCATATAACTCTGGAGAACAATGAGAACAAGCCGGTCACAAATAGCAGAGACACACAGGAAGTCTGTTTGCTCACTGTGTTGGATTTCTCATAGTTGATTTGTCATTTTTCTTAAACACACGATGACCATTGTTTTCTATTTACCTGCAGGTAAAGCTAGAGCAAGGCAACAAAGTCATTAAGATTTTCAAGGACCATGCTAGCAAGACATGCATCCTTGATGATTTTGTGTTCTACGAGACTCGTCAAAAGATTATCCAAGAGGGAAAAAGCAAACATCTACAGTTCAAAAAACAGGCAACAATCCTCACTGAAGCCATCTTAGTGAATCTAAAATCCATTAAATAGACGGGGAATTTATCTAACAAATGTTGGTATTTGTTTCCAGCAGGCTTTGGTGGCCAATGAAAACAAGGGAACCCCAAAAACCCAAGAGTCTACTAAAGTCTCAGAAGATGCAGCGGCACTAGTAGATGCAATTGAAGTGACTAGAGAATCGAAAGTGGTGAAAGAGAACGCTGCTAATGGAGTTGCACCTGCCTGCTGAACCAACCTTTGGTTTTAATGGAGGAGCTTTTTTGAGTCTTTAGAGGGTTTCGATTGGAGGATTTGCGTTTATGATTTGTTTTTTTTTTTTTGGAACCAGAGTTGTGAGTGTAGTTAGTAGATGAAGTTTTTGGCCTCTTACTTCGTCTACAACGTTGTAAGGCATGAGCATTGATCATCTTTACTTTGTCCTCGTGAAGTAGTAGGAAAGATGATGCTATTAAAAAAGTCATGTTTTATGTTGTTATTTGTCATGATTTTGCTTACTTGCTTAGTCTTCCATGAAGTTATGTCCTTTTATGTCTGTATTGATAATCTCATCTCGATTATATTTTATGTTTTATGAAATTTTACAAAATCATTAAAATTTGAAAATGCTTGGACATGACAAACTGCAAATACAAACCAAAATCAATCAAGACAACTAAGAAACAAACAAACCATCCCAAAGACAACTACGAAAGTCTTATATATTGCTTCCTAGACAGTACTCTTTTCAAGAACAGGTAAACTGAGGATGAATCACTTAACCAAGCAACATACTACTATTTTGCTCTGCATAATCATAAATTACACATCTTCACATCCTAGAACATTGCCCCAAATTAAACATTAACTAGGTCCGATATAATCGCAATCACAAGGATGCAGCTAATTGTAGTTGAACCAGCCTATTCAATCTATACTTATTTCAGCCAAGACAAGCAAAAGACACATTTAGACTCTGCTTCGTACTCGAATGTACGAATCCAAAGGTCCATATAGCAAATTAAGACAAGATCCATATCAAAGTTGCACACAAGATTGTCGAACGCATGGTCACATTTTTTTTGTTGTCATATTGATAGCAGAGAGGAAAGACAATAACAAGGGCTCACATCACTTCTTCTCAGCATTACTCTCTAACTCCTTTCTTAACTGAAGAGAGAAGTCATCATTGACATCATCATCATCCCAGTCATCTTCCCACTGCTGACTCGCTTCCTTCACTTCCTCTTTCTCCACCCAATCTGTGCAGGCACAAACAACTCTTAAATCATTTTCAGAAAAGAAAACACTACCACTTCAGATCAAATCCAGAAATTACAGAGTTGAGTAATAGGATGAGCACAAAAAAAATAATCCAAATGTTGTTCTCCATTCAATCAATACATTCAAATATACAACTTTCACCAAATACCAAGCTTCTACCATTCAAGACACAACCAAAGTTCATTCATCAGAAACTTTTGTTCTCCATTCTATCACCACTGAAAACAATGATTCTTTTCAATCTTAATCAACTAAAACAATAATTTGTATTAAGCATGTCAAAGATGACATATAATCCTCTCTCTATATATGATATAGAAACAAGATATAATTTCCCTAAACTTTGTGATATCATGTTGCTTTATTAACACTATACTGCAGCTTCACTGTTCAGCAAAAGCACAGACCAGGATTTATCCGAAAAGCCTACAGAAACTAAATCTGATAGTTGAATGATCTATCGCATAAACTAAAGAAGACAAAACCTCACCTTCTTCGATTTCGAATTCCTCAAACTCATCGTCATCCTCGAACAAATCCATCTTCACGTCTTCAGTCGTCGCCTTTGGATCTGCCGCCATTCTTCCAGATAATTTTCCCAAACAAACAGAAACGAATCGAGAAACCTAAAAAGATGATCAATAAAACCTAAATCAAGCCGAGAAGAAGAGATACAACTCCTAGTTCTCAAAACTATCAGAGTAAACAACGAAACCCTAGATTTGAAATTCAGCTTACCGAACGAATCTGAGTAGCGAGAGCGGACTTCGATTGTTTGCGCTAAGAGCCGCTGCAAAAAGGGAAAAGGGCTTGAGAAGCACACAAGTCTATATAACATATCATCGAACCGGTCGGTTCGATATCCAAGAAGAGCATATTGGACCGAACCGGTTATTAGGGAAAGGTGAAAAGAAAATTTGGTAAACTGCTTTATTTGGTAACTAGGTGATTCTATGAGCGGGGTTCTTCAAAAATTATCTGCAATTGTAGATTATAGTTATTCGAAATGTATTAGTTTATATTCGTTTGTTTATGTTCGGTTTAATGTGATTTTTTTATTTGCATTTGAATACTAAATTACATAAAAATTTATTATGCAATTGTATTTAAGTTTATATGTTAACTTGTATTAATTATTTTATTATATTTGTTTTTTTTTATCATGAATATAAGTAATTATGTGTGTTATAAAGTATTTTGATAATATTATAAAATTTTAAGCCTTTGACTCAGTGTAATTTTTTTAATATTAATTTTAAATCCTCGACTCAGTGTAAATTTTTTAAATATGGACTCTGGACCCGATGCAAAAGCACCTACGGTACACAATCAGAATCGGCCTTGGTAAAAAAAATAAAAAAAAAAATGTTTTACAAAAGAATTCAATTACCTAAAAAAAATTAGTAATATCGAATATTACAAATTATTTCTATTGTGCGTATCAGAAAACCGAGAAAAAACTGATTCGTTTTTTGACTAACCATTGATAGTGATGGTTTTTTGACTATTGTGCGTTTTTTGACTAATAGTGATGGTTACAAATAGTTACAAATTATTTCTATTGTGCGTTTTTTGACTAATAGTTACAAATTATTTCTATTGTGCGTTTTTTGACTAATAGTGATAGTTTGTTTGACCAAGAAAATCGAAATTTGTTATCAAAACAATTTTAAAATTTTTTTCTTCTTTATCCTCCATTCACATCTTTTTATTTTTTCTTCAAGATAATCACCTCATAAAAATGCTACACATTGAGAACCTTACTGACCGCAATCCATCGAGAAGTAATTGGTATATACTTGTTAAAATATTACGGAAGTGGAGAGAATTAAAGAAACTCGTTTAATTTTGGTTGATCAAAAGGTTAGTTATATTAAGTTTCCTAATAACTAAATTATTAGGTGACTCGCCCCCGTCAAGCAAAGGTCAAATTATTTACGTTTTTTTATCAATTCATGTACCTTTTTATACACAACGATTGTAATTATATAATGGATGATTTGTAATTTTTATCATAGTTATATTTTGCTCTGTTATGCACATGTTTACATGTTTTTTTTTTTTAACATCTCATTCATTCATTAATATAAAATTGGATACAAATAAATACACAACAACAACTACATAATTAAGCATAACATTGAACGATAAAGAAGTGAATTTACACAATGCTTTTGATACGAGAGCCTTATTCGCTAATGGATTTATCGATCCGTTATTTTTCTTCTTCAGAATCAATCCCAATATGATGAGATCTTCGTTCTTGGCTATCATCGTCTAAGATTATCGATGATATTTGTTATCTTTTCTTTCTTCGATTCATTGATTTTCTGTAAACATGATTTTCCAGGATCCCAAATTCACCGACCAAAACACCAAATAATTTTTTGTATTTTATATTCAATTCCTTCACCAAAATAACATCGGGATTATTGGACATAATGGAGAGTTGCTAAACCCTTCACGGAGATAACGTGCTTGACTAGAATGAAACCACATAACAAATCCACTCTGACAAGCCGTGAGTTAATCGTCCCCTCTATCGGAGAATGTTGCCGAAAACAAAAGCGTTTCTAATTATGAAAATCATCACTAACCGAATCCATATGCGTTTTGATATGTTGCCAATGCCACTTGAATCAAACTCAAATTCAACGTAATTTGAATTTGATCAATCATCGCCACCCGTGCAATCCCCAACATAACTGTCACCACTCACCACCATAAAGAGGAAAGGAATGGAGAAACGAAGACACTGACGTAAGACCGTGAAACCCATCGTAAACACATTTTCCATAACCATCATATTGAAAGTTGTACATGTTTACATATTATATGTTTATATTAACGCATAATTATTATCTATATGTTTATATATTTATTGTTTTTAACATGTTTAAAAGTAATTTATGTGTTGATAGATAGTTTGATACAAAACAAACAAAACATGTGAAGTAACATGTGAAGAACTTCAGCACAAGTTCTTCTTTGTTCTCTAGAGAGAAACATGTTTAGATAGGTTTATGCCTTCTATAATCATCATTTTCATCCCATACCAACCGTAGACCATGATATGTTGAGGTCTTTGCTACCTATCATGCCAATCCTGAACATCACGAGAAGTAAATTCCAGCCCACTTTTCCACATTTCCAGACCCATGCCCAAACCAAATACTATCCTTAAGCTTGTACTCACTATGTCTAAATGGGCATCTTTGATTTGAAGGGGAGATGTCTTTGTTGAATCCTCTGAGAAACTATCTTTTCCATTCTTTATACCATAACCATTGGTCCTTAGCTTCTTCTTCACTGTATCACTAACCAATTCTCCTTCTATACCATTATTCGCCTCTAAAAAACACATCTTGTCCTCAAAGTGGATGAACGCAAACAACTCCAGTAACCAGCCCTATTGGAAGATTAGTAATTATGTTTTCACGAAATGATGCAAAAGAAGCTTAAATTCATCATCAGAAGATATAGCATGCATAAACTATCATTTATTTGTCATAGATTGTCATCATATTTAAGTCACTGATCCGTTACAAATTACGACCAAAATACTGTCATAAATCCGATATAATTAGTGACTCAATTATAGTCACACAATCGTTAGAATATGACATTTAATTGTGAGCTTTTTTCCTTACTGAATTAGTAACAAATCGTTACAAAACTAAGAATGTGTATAAATATGGAAATTTAGTCACAAACGGTGACTATTTGTTATTTTACTTTTATTGCAGTCATTCTTCCTTAAAAATGTATAATTATATAATAAATTAAAAAACCAGCAAACGATAGTATTACTTAAAGAACTAAAATCCAAAACAAAGTTAATCGAAAAACACAATTTGTAGAAAATACAAACTTAACAATAATAAGGATAGATAGAAAATAAAATTACTAGATTAGGTGGACTATGGTCTTGATGGTGAAGTTGGTTTTGGTGGTGAAGTTGGTCTTGGTGGTGAAGTTGGATCTAGGGATTATGGCTTGGAAAAAACTTAACAGTCTTTTCCATAGATTCAAGTCTTTCTTGAATTTTTTGATTCTCTTCACGACTATATTTTAACTCAGTTTCCATCTCTTGCAGCCTATGTATTATCATCTCTACTTCTTTAGAAGGTTGCGTTGCACGGGCTCTTTTAATTTTGTTTTTGTTAGCAATTAATTGATATTAAAAAAATAAATAGATAAAAAATTGTAATACTATTACGTAATATCACATTTATTTAAAAATTGACTAAAACTATGAATTTAAGAAATTATAGTAAACTATATTATATATTTTTCATCTTATTTAACAAAATTAAAACAATTGTTTAAATAAACGTAATGTAATTAAAAATTGTTTATACTTTTTTAATTTTAGAAACAAAATTGATCATATCTTCTACCAAATAGCCCAAGAAAATAAACCAAAGTGGTACAATGAATTGTGATATGATGAATTTACCATCACAAAAATCAAACATTCGCTTATCTTCAAGCTTTAACTACAACTAACATATTATTAAAACGAAACATGTAATTTTACCAATATTTATTACTTAGATAAGAAACAAAATTGAACCAAAAGTGCTAACATGTGATCAGTAATAAGGCACTGAAACTTCCTAAGATAGTTTAATTTGGAAAATGCAAAGGATTCTTTAAACGACACATAAGAACAAAAAATTCACAAAAACAAAGAATTTCATTAGTTTCATGATTTATTCTCGTGTGTTTCCTTTTAAAGTACCTCCTCAGCATCACCTTGTAGAAAACAGATGAGACTTGTGAAGGAACCAAAACTTGCTGGTGTTCACGTAGTGGTTGAAGTAGATTCTGCTAGCTAGTGATATGTTGATTTTCCATCTTTTCAACCTAGACTACACCAGCTTTGACTTGTACGCTTGCTCATGATTTTACATCTTCATATAGGCGTTTAAGACCTTGTAAAAGTAGTGAGATTGTGATCGTGATAATGTCAGGAGGAAAAGAAGCAATTCTCAAGATTAACAACTCTTATTCTATCTACAAAAGATTAACCTTGTAAAAATCGACAACCAAAACACAATTACCTTTAAGCTGTAAGTTTTTCTACCCGTTGAATATTTCTTATCTTGACTCTCATGATTTTTTCATGTCATCTGCTTGTTGATCAAGCTAAGTGATTCTTCTCAAGCAAAACCTATAAATCAATATTTAAAGAAGAACCTGTAGAGAGATGCTAGGTAATGTAGTCATGGAGTTAGGTGATTTTCAACATCTTACAAAGGAAGAAGTAGAACGATGTAAACATTTATTCACTTCCATATCTGGCAATTCTTACAGAAACTTTTATATTCTCTTAGAAGATATTTTCCATGTTCCTGAAGAGAAATTTCTTCTGCAATAAGGAGAATATATAATCTTAACATGGCAATAACTTTGAACTAATGAATGTTTTTCGTGATAGAAAACTGAAAACACATATAAGCTTTCAAACAAATAATTGTTCGAAGTCTAAAATCAATACATATCAATTTCACTATATATTGATTAAAGCGATAAAGCAGTCGACATCACGTATTCAAGCACAATACATGTTTTCACTACAAACCATTTTTCTTCCATCGACGTCGACGGATCTGAGAAAAAAAGAGAGAGAAAGATAATAGACAAAATTACTTTGCTTACCTGAGAAAAGTGAATGGAAACAGTTGCAGAACATATAGAGAAAGAATGAAAGGTTTTACGGGTTTGAGATTTATCACTTTCATTTTGTTTTAGGGATTTCTTTTAATATTGTTTGCTGATTTAATCTAAATGATGATGGACGATCGTGGGGATACGGATAAGAGGAACCATTAGAAAAAATCGTAACTGAATTTTTTTTCATGTGTATTCAGTATATTAGTGAAAAAATAGAGAAATACAGAAAAAATTGTGTTGGTCTCGAAAAGTAAAAGGTGATAATTTGAGATTTAAGACACGTGGTAGAAGAAGAGAGTGAAAGTTATTTGAGAATTGACTTGTGACTTATTATAATTTGATGAGAAATTATTACCTTAGCTTGGTTATTGGATCAATTATTAGAAATACTAGATATATGTTTTCTTAGTATATCATGAGTCATATGACCAAAGAGGTTCATGAGCAACTAAAAGAATATATTTCCGATGTTGTCACATAAACAAAATTAAAGTAGTTAACAGAAAGTAGAAGAAAAAACAATAACATTGTCACATATTATTGTTAAGTGGTGAAGGATAATGGTAAACTTAAGTCATTCATTACTTCAACACACTGAATATGTCATGCATTACTTCAAAATTATGAAGCTTTCATACAATTGATACACACTTAAACGGTGCTGCTAAAAGAGACCTAATAGCTAGCTGTTATGTCTAATATAACAAAATGATTAAAATCTATTATTGTCTTCCTTCCCTTCACAAGTCAGAACTAGAACACGAAATGACAGTGTTGGTTATTTCAGGTGGACAATAGTGATAGTAAGCTTTATGTCATGCACATAGAAAAAACTTGTGACTTAAATATGATATCACGATTAGCTATGTGCATCAAGACATAAATTCACAATGAAATATAAAGCTTACCAAAACATCTTGAACTTTGGCATACAATTGTAATCCCGATAGGTGGGAATGTGGGCCTAAACCATTGCGATCTGACATTTGAGAAGCAAGAGCCTTCTCACAAGTTTCTTTCGCTTTTGATGTTGCCCAATACGCTTGCATAATGATCCAATACTCAGACAAAATCTAGTCTGGTTTTTGTCACAAAATTCCATTTTTTTGTAGCGCGATCATGCGTAGTATCAATTTTTCCCGCTGCCTTACCATATCCAAACTACAAGATTGAGTTAAACTCTTTCCCATATAGCTCTCTATGTATACCTGACATTGAACACAAAGCTTCTGACAATTGACAATGTTTGTTCATTGACGACCAATAGCTTTTGACTCTCAAAAACACGACATGCTATTAACTAGCGTTATAACCCTTTTATGCTCGTTCTTCCCATATAGCTTGACAATCGACAATGTTTGTTCATTGACGACCAATAACTTATGACTCTAAAAAAATCGAACACGCTAATAATAAGTCTTGTAACCCTTTCAAAGTCTTTTCCATCTAGTTCTCCATGTATACCTGACTTTGATCTAACACAAAGTCTCTTGACAATTGACAATGGTTGTTCATTAGCGACCAATAGCTTACGAATCTCAAAAATACGACACGCTAATAAATAGCCTTAGTAACCCTTTTATGCTCATTCTTCCATCAACAAAAAAGCAAACAGTTTATACCAAGTATTCACCAAACACCATGGGATCAATGTTGTTTATCCCTTCCCGAGAAGGATCACTCAACACCATGGGATGATTTGATCGACGTAACTGGGTCCTTCATCATGGATTTTATTTTCCAAGCCCTATGGTATCGATGTCGTAGCATGTCATTACGTATTTCCTCAATAAAATTATGTATAGTATGAGAGCCATAGGCGCAAGATTCTAGAGATACCTTTTGCGTTGAGTCGTACACCACCTGCTCGATGAGTTTTCCTAAAGTAAAATCTGAGTTTGTTAGTTTCTCAAGATCGGTCATAGATTTGTCATCTGGTTGCTTTTTTTAGTGCTTCTGGTGGACAAGTTCTGGTTTCCCCTAACGGTTTCATGCATTCGTGGAAACTTTGGCATTTTCTGGTGCTCTTCAGACAGTGGTTGGAGCAGAAACTCTCGGTCGTAGTCTTCTTTGAGGTCGTTGTCTTGTCTTTCAACATACTCTAGCATCATCTTCCTTAGTTTATTTGTGGATTTATCTTGATTGCTTCGAATTATGAAGAAAGCATCATTATCTCTCAATGAAAGCAACAATTGATAAGAACCAAAATCGGGTTTATCACAATAACATAGAAATTAGATGAGAAACAGAAGAAATGGGGTTGAAGATGAAAAAGAAGGAGAAACTTTTGGCTGATCAGAGAAGCTACTCTCTTAATTTCATTGACCATCATTATCTCTCAACGAAAGCACCAATTGATAAGATCCAAAATCGGGTTTATCACAATAACATTGAAATTAGATGAGAAACAGAAGAAATGGGGTTGAAGATGAAAAAGAAAGAGAAACTTTTGGCTGATCAGAGAAGGTACTCTGTTAATTTCATTGATCAATTTTTTGATAAGTTCTACATTAGAGTTTTCACACTTAAATACAAAAATTACAGAGAAACAATGTATAAACGTAAACGATATACTCTTGACCCACAAGCCCCTTAGTCCCATCTATCGAGCTTCTGATCTTATCATATTGCAAAGTCATTGTAAAAGTGTTTCAAATTTCTTCTGAACCCATTGTCGAATCGTAAGGATTCCACGTAGATGCAAAAGTAGAAAACGCTCCACGCTCCCTGTCATTGAATGGGCTCGAGAAGAAGAGTTGTCTTCTGATTTGAAAACGATTTTGTATGTAGAGACATACTCGAGTTGTGACGCAAAATTGTTAGAAACGCGTAATCGAAGAGAAACAATCAATCCAAAGGAACTTGATCCGGATATATATTCAATTCAGGACAAAGAATTGCCATGTGAACTGATTTAACTTCACATCAGGTATCAATCTGTGACTTGGAATCTAGCCATAATTCGCAATGAGTCATTGGATGTTATTGAAGAGTTATGTTATTAGAGAAAAATCATTTGTGTTATTGGATTGATTTTTCATTTGTGTTATTGGAGAAAAATCAATCACAACCACAAGCTGGATTTTTTTTTTGATGATTTACACTCTCGTTTTGGCATTGGTGATTGGTGTGTTCAACAAGTAGAGATATTACATGTTTTGATGTCTCGGAAGTAGCTGATATTGTTAATAAGTTAACTAGTGTCCTGGCCAAAACTTTTGCACACCTAAAGCTCGATAAAATGCTTCTGAGAGGAAGAAGAGAGCATCAACATAGTATGCAGAGAAAATTTTCAAATTCATGGAAATTCAAATATAAACACATGCTTTCAAGAGAGACAATATAGAAATGAATATGATGTGTGTGACTAAATTTAGAAAACCGTTGAAGTACGAGAGATTTTCACTTAAGTGTTGCTGATCTAAATTGGTGATTTAAATTCAAGGACAATATAAATGATGAAACACTTCGTTTTTGGATGAAAAATATGCATAGGAATAAACATGGTGGAAAAGATACTATGCTACTTCATTATTTACATGGAATGGGAGATTCACGTATTCTTCTAGTACTATAGAAAATTGGAGTACGAAGATACACCTTGGCACCATTGGAGATTTAAGGAAATGCTGAAACAATAGACTACTACCACTTATGTTGTTGGCACAAAATGTTGCAGAGATTAGTTTGGGGTTGTTGATAGGATATTTACACATGACAGTGCTTACTGGTTTGATTATAGTGGGTGTGATGGTGGGGTTATCCTCAAGATGTTGGGCTAAAGGTGTTTGAGAGGGATATGAGGAGATTAGAAATAAACACACGAAGGAGTTTATGAATGGAATAATTTGGTTGCAAAAAACTGGATTGTGAAGATGCATTTAAGGGACTACTTTGTTTTCCACCATTTGGGGAGATGACACCTACAAATTTTTGAGCTTTGTGACAGGATGATGATCTATACATACTGTTTTTGGTGTGAGGTTCTAGCATTAATCATTCATGGACTAAGAAACGAAGAGAGAAAGGATTATAAAACACAAAATACACTCAAAATCAAGTGGGAACAAAATTGAACATAGGAACCATATCTGTACAAAGTACACAATGGTGAATAAGAAGCTTCTGTTACAAATGAATGGACAATTGAGAAAGCTACATCAACTGTTGGCTTTTGATGTGGGTACATTACTACAGCAGGTGCTTGATTCTGATCATAAAGTGATTTGTTTACACTTGTTTAAAGGTCTGAATCAGCAGTTGCTACTTTCCAAGCTTGAAGACAAGATGTCTTCAGAAAAGAGAGTAATGATATATTAAGGATAATCTTGATAGCCAAGCAAATAGAAAAATATGTATATTTAGATTTCCTTTTTGTTAGATATTTATATACCTTTAGGTCATACAATCAATAACATAAATCATTCATCTTTGATAACCTCTTGTCATGGTATCAGAGCAGACGATCTAAAAACCAAATGTTTTTTTTTTCTTCGAAGAAATCCCCTCGGCCTCTTCTTCTTATTTCATCTCTTCCTCTGTTTTTCTTCCCGAAAACATAGCATCTTCATCTTTCACCTTTCAAGAAAATCCTCATCTCTTCTCGACACGATGTCTATACATCTACCGATCCTAAATACAAGACTATCTCTCCTTTTGATCTCACGTCAAGGGATAATCCCGGTATAGTTATCTCTCATCAACTTCTTAATGGCCTCAATTACGATGAATGAGCTTTCAATTTTTGGATGGCTCTTAATTCTCGTAAAAAATTTGGTTTCCTTGATGAAAGCATCTCTAAACCGGCGGACAATTCTCCACAGCTTGAAAACTGGACCGCTAACAATCATCTCATTATGGGTTGGATTAAGCTTACAATTGAATAAATTTTGATATCCGATCGCAACTCATGAAATCGCACGTGATCTATGGGAAATAATCAAAAAGAGATCTACATGAAAAGTGGTGCTTGCTTGCAACAGCTACGCAATGCATTTGCCACCTGCAAAAACAAATGGTTCGTCTGTTGATGACTATTTCGGCAGACATACAAAATTGTGGGATGGAATTGCATAGTGCACTAATACCAAGCATTCTAGCAGTGGTAAATGCGAGTATGATCTTAATATCCCTTGTGACAAAGAATTCGGGGTTTTTAAAATTCATGATTTTCTGTATGTACTTGATGATGTTGTACATGGTGTTATCCGATTACAAATTTATTTTATCGCTCCACTCCTAATCTAGATAAATTATTCGCTTGGGAGCAACAAAGGATACTAAAATAATGAGATTCACATCTGAATTATCTTCGTCATCATCTCGCCAATCACCATCAGCTCCCCTAAACAATTATTGTTCTCGTGAAGCTCCTCATGTCCTTCAGAGATATGTATAACTTGTGGCCTGTGTCGTCATGAAGTTTCTTCGTGTTTTAAGGTTGTGGGTTATCCTGATTGGTGGGAAGATGAACCTCACAAGAAAAATCAACATCAGGGACTTGCCCTTGTTTCATTAGGAAGGTGACTTGACTTTCCACCCAGAACACATGTTACTAAAAATTTTGCTAATTCTATTGCTACAATTTCAAATCCACCTCTTACAATTGTTGATCGACAAGGTTTAAGTGATTTTTCTGACAAACATTGGTGTACAATTCAACGTGTATTTGGATCCAACAACACAATCGATCGTTTAAGTGGTAAAACTAGCAAAACTGTCTGGATTTTTTTATACAGGAGCAACCCATTATATGATAGGCCAAGCTGATTTGCTCAATGACGTTCGATCTATCTCTTCCATTTATATGAAATTACCCGCTAGAGAGGATGTTTTATCGCTGGGACAACTCGTTACATACAATTTATCATGGCCCAAACTCGGCCCATCTAAGAAAACTTGAAGCCCGACCTTTTAGCGAAAATCCTAGTGATTCTAACCCTTGCGTAATCCTAGTAAATACCCATCTTAATCCTTTGAGAAAGGTATCACCAAAATCTCAACGAAACTCTGCCAAAACCGAACCCTGCCGTCGGCAGTCCTTCCAAACCAAACTGCCGCCGATCCAAACCAAGCAGCCGCGCCTCCGCCGTCGTCGCCGCCTCTGATTGTAAACCCAAAAGAAACAGAAGACAGTTGCATAATCATCAACTGAAGCTGAGTATAAATGAGTTATAACAACAGCCTCTGAACTCGGTATGTCATTGTCATCACCACCAGTGATATATTGTGACAACGTTGGTGCCACGTACTTATCCGTTAATCCCATATTTCATTCACGAATGAACATGTCGCCGTAGTTCATCTGTGATCTAGTCCAAACGGGAGCTCTCCGTGTCACTCATGTTATGTCCAATCATATCTCATGCAATCATTCTCATCCTTCCCAGTTCTCTTAATCGTATATATGTACATTTATGTTATGGATTTCCTCTTTCCTTTTTATCTTCTTCGTCCTTTGTATAATCTCTATGTTTTCTTTACCCTAATATTCAACACAAAATCATAAAGTTTACAATTGTATCGTTTGAGGATAAGAAATAAAGAGATGTGAGGTTATGTTCTTATCAAAAGAGTACGAACCAAAGTGATATGTTATACACATTGAAACAATCGTCGATGATTCAACTGGCGAAGCCAAAACTAGACATTTTTTTGCTCATAATAAGGAAATGAGGTTGGATCAACTGATCATATGTCGTTTACACTAGCTAGTCTGATGCCATTGTTGTTCATGTAATCAAGTTTTTCAATAACTGGTTCACTTGTTTGTAAATTGTGAATGGAGAAGCTATTTAGTATGGCCGTGTTAATTAATTTTTGTTGTTGTTGATGGTTTTTTGAAAATTTTATTTCAGATGCACCAAAAAGCATACGACACATAGCATATTAATGAGAACAATGTTCAAAAACGCGCTAGGCACTCTCTAGGCAGTGAGCAAAGGCCTAGCGCCTAGCTGTATATGTGGATGCCTAAGCAGAGCCTAAGCGGATATATAGATATAATTATATATATAAAAAAATAAATATATTAAATAATAACTACTCCAGGTTTTCAAATAATAAGTAAGAAAAACAATCTCATAAAAATACAAAAAAAATCGATATTAAAACCTTAATCATAATTTTCTTCTTCACCAAATCTGTTTAGAATTTGGTCTTCATCCAACTCTAATTCAGTATCAAGTTCATCATCGGAAATGAAATCTTCATCATATAATTCTCTAACGCCAGCCATATCATTTGTTGTAGATGCCTCTCCTTTTCCATGACCAACTTCTACACCCATACCCAATTCCTCTTCTCTATCATCACCTTCAACAAGCCATTCTTGAGCATAAGTGGCATGATCAGCAGTTAATATATCAATGTTCTTCTCCTTTTGTCGTTTTCTTTTGTTTATCAATCTTGTATTGAATTGGATATATACAAAATTATTCATTCGACTTATAGTAAGGCGATTCCGTTTCTTTGTATGTATCTACGTTTTTTTAATAAGGTTATCAATATTCAAATATTAAATTAATGTTCAGCATATTTTAAAGTTGTAGTAAATAATAAATTCTTACCCCCTCAAAAGAACTCCAATTTCTTTCACATCCGGATGAACTAGTAGTTAGAGACAAAATCATTTTTGCCATTCTTTGCAAGTTAGGAACCGAAGTGCCATAAGTAATCCACCATTCAACTAAAAAGATAAGCCAAGTTTCCATTAATAAAATATTAAACAAATTATAATCGAGTTCACAAAGAGAAAGAATGGCTATGTAACATACTTGGATCGTAATCATCTCTGTTTTCTTCACAACCTTTGATGGCCCAAAGTGTTCCAAAATTATCTCCTTTTTTCTTATACTTAGTAATCTCAGAATTGATGACATTGCATTGCGTGGTAAGGTCGTCCGGAATAAAATCATCCACACACTTGAAAAAGCTAGTAAGTACATTATCTTTTAATGGGATGGTTGGATCCTTATAAAAATAATAAGAATTTAAGAAATAACCCGCCAAATATAACGACTTGTCAAGCCAACCCTATATCCTTTTGGTCAATGATAGTCATGATTGGTTGAATATTCCTTTTAATGTTATTCAACCCAACACGTATATCTTTCTTTGCTTGTATTAACTCCCCATGTAAATGTCCTATTGTAGGTTTCTTGTCCCATCAACCAATCGAAGTTCCAAAAACTTTTAGACACATTGTTACTCCATTCCAAAACTGCAGACTCGTCATAGTTTTATATGCTTCTGCTCCTTTTCGATGTTTTACCCATTTGCTCTTTTTACAATCAGGACTAACAAACATGGACTCTAATTGATCTCTCTTTTCCATCAAACTTTGCAAAGTTAAAAAACATGAGGCAAATCTAGTAACCCCTGGTCTCACAATGTCTTTTTTTTTTGTGAATTTTCTCATTATTGCCAAAGTCTGATGGTGAACATTAGCCCCGGGACTTTTACCCGAACCGATCGACTCGAACCGAACCGAAACCGAGATTTGGGGAGATAAGTTCGGGTAAGATTTTTCCAGTAAAACCGATCGGCAAAAATTTCAAATGAGTTCGGGTAGCTTCGCGGTTCGGTTCAGTTTGCTATAACCGAACGGTTAATTGATAAATTAAAAAAAAAAACATACCCTAATCATTTAGGGTCGTGATTCATTTTTCCTTTTCATCCTCTCGCTTTGATTTCTCACCGACAATCTCGACTCGAGGTGACCAGAAAAATCCCTAAGCTCTTACCACAAATTCTTAATCTTTTCTCTCAGATTCTTCATTCCTTAGTTGCGTTCTTCCATTTTAATAGGGATTTGAGTTCGATTTGGTTACGAACATTGCAATCTAGTGCTTCAAATTGTGTAAGTTATTCTATCTTTTAATCTCTCTTCTGATGTTGTAAGATTTAAGGTTGTGAGAAATCTCTGAACTTATGTGATTTATTGGTTGTTTTGTTCTTATATGTGTCTTATGGATTTATCTGATTTGTGGGTACATTCAGATGGGTTGTGAGTAGGTCTTATATATTAGTCAAATGTGATATTGCTTTGATATTAGCCTAGAAATCTATGAACTTTTGGGATTTGTATATGGTTCGTCCTTCTTGTTTAAGTTCTCTGTAGAAAAATGCATATTGGTTTTGGAAATTTATTGATTTGGTCCACTTCGTGTCTGTTTCTTAAATTTTGTAAACAATATTCTCATATTTGCAAGTTTAACTTGGATTATGTATTGATTTTGAAACCAACCATTAGAAACAAAGCTCATTGGTCTTTTTATACATTATCATCTAATCTGTTTCTCTGGATTTTGTAATTGTTTGTAGGAAAGTCTGTCTGAAGCTATTGCTGAAGTAGTGTAGGACAACATAATCCAATCCCGTTTAATAGTCAAGTATGCAGAACTTAATCTTCTCTTATTCGTGTTTTGGAATTCAGGACATGCTCTCTTCTCTAATTTCTCTCTATCTTTTTGTTTTGTACGTGAACAAACTTGTTACAGACTTATGGAGTTGGCTACGATTTGATTGCTTCTACTTTACTAGGATCCACTTCCAAACCCCGGTCTAAGACAATATAACCAAGAAATAAAACCTGAGATGAACCAAAGACGCACTTTTGTCGAGCAGCAAAGAGCTGTTCTCGATGCAACACAAGAAGCACAGCCTCATGATGCTCCAAATGGCTAGGCAAATCAGTACTAAACACAAGGATATCATCAAAATAGACGACAAAAAAATTACCAATGAAATGACGTAGGGCCTGATTCATAACTCTCATAAACGTGCTTGGCGCATTAGACAACCCAAAAGGCATCACCATCCATTCAAAAAGCCCCTCACGCATTTTAAACGCTGTTTTCCACTTTTGATGGTAGCCACTTTTCAGATCCAACTTTGAGAATATGGAAGCATGCCCAATCTGGTCCAAAAGATCATCCAAACGCGGAATAGAAAAACGATATCGTACCGTAATCTTGTTGATTGACGACTATCAACACACATTCGCCAAGAACCATCTTTCTTGGGAATAAGCAACGCATGAACGGTTGTAAGACTAAGGCTTTCACGAATATGACCTTTGCGAAGAAGAGCCTCAACCTGATTGCGCAATTCATCATGTTCTTGCGGGCTCATACAATAGTGAGGACGGTTAGGTACTGCCGCATTAGGAACCAAATCAATATGATGTTGGATGTCTCATAGCGGTGGTAACCCTTGAGGTAAATCTGCTGGTAACACATCAGAAAATCGATCCAGCAGGTCGGTAAAGCTCGGAGGAACTGCATCTGCGGGAAAAGCAACCACCGGAGAAGACATCAATGCCCAAAAACTCTGACTTTCACGCAATTGTTCCTCAAATTCTGCTTTTGGAACAATCAATAAGGACTGAGAAGACCTTGTAGCTAGCTTCTATGTCTTAGTTGGAGTCACTTTTTGTGTTACCTCAGTCTGATCTGACGATGCAAGTAAGGTGATAGTGCGGCCATTGAGAACGAAGCTATAAGTATTCGATTTACCCTTATGAATAACATCATGATCGTACGGCCATGGTCGCCCTAAAAGGAGATGACATGCATCCATAGGAGCAACATGACATCCCACTTCATTCTGATACGAGCCGATGGAAAAGGAGATGGTAGTTTGCTTAGAAGCACGTATCTTTGAACGATTATTAAGCCAAGCCAACTGATATGGAGCTGGATGTGGACGCGTTTGACGCCCCAACTTCCTAACTGCTTCCTCTGCGATAACATTAGTACAGCTTCCTGAATCAATAATTAGCTTACAAAGTTTGCCCTTGATCGAGCAAGTAGACTTGAAAAGAGTCATTCGAAGCCAAGACTCCATCTCTGCACGTGGAGCAAAACAACTATGTCTAATCACCAAAAGTTGCGAAGAAGGACCCGTATCTCCGCCAATAACATCAATGTCATGGTCTTGCTCGGAGTTGAAGTCATCAAAACGAGGTTCACCATCAAAATTTGTTGTCTCATGTGTAAGCATATTACGTCTATTCTGCTTCGGGCATGCTGTTTGGCGGTGACCATTCTCTCCACAATTGAAACAACATAACGCCCCTGTCCTTGCAGGACGAGATGTTGCAATCGAATCACCCGGGAGATTTTGTTTGTCCACAGTACTACGCATACTCTGTTCCTCAGAGAGCTGACCCTGAGACGAAGCAATCGCAGGTTGCACACGAGAACGCGATGTAGTAGACGACCAGCTGTTCCGAAATTGCTGCTCCATTGTAGCTGCTCTTTGATGAGCCTCGGACACTGAAGATGGATTAAATTGTTGCGGAGCAATCTGCAATTGACTGCGGAGGCCACCGATGAAACGTGAGACCAATTGTTCCTCTGTTTCAAGAACCGTAGCGCGCGCCATTAACTGAAAGAAATCTGATGCATATTCATCCACTGTGCGAGATCCTTGACGAAGATTCTGCAATTTATTATAGAGCGTTCTCTCATAGTTGTAAGGGAGAAAAACCCTTCGCATATGCTTCTTTAATCGTTCCCAAGAATCAATTTGTGGCTTGCCTGACCGACGGCGAGATTCCTTCAATTGATTCCACCAAGCAGAGGCACGATTCTTAAAGCGTGTTGCCGCCAAAGAGACACGCATCTCATCAGGAACTTGTTTAAAATCAAGGATCTCTTCTACCATATTCAACCAATCGATGAACTCTTCTGGATTGAGAGAACCATAAAATTCAGGAATATCTACTTTAAAACCAGTCTCCCAACGAGAAGAAGGAGCAACTCGCGCGAGGTCTTGGCATTGTTCTCGTTGATCATCTCTTCGCTCAACGCGATTATCAGCGACACGATCACGTAGAGGCGCACCACGTTGTGCTTGAACAGGAATAACAAACAAATTGTCAACCATCTCTTCTTCATCGTTACCAAACTGTGCCCTATTCTGTTGATGCTCTCTGTGACCATGGTACCGTTCATGCTGGTCTTGTAACACCATAGTCAATGCGTTTTCCACAACTGATTTTAACGCATCATGAAGGTCATAGGTGAAGTTCTCTAACGTCCGTCGAAATTCTTCTTGTTGCTCATCTGCGGTCGGCTTACGAAGCGCCATGAGTAACGAGGATCGAGTTTTAGTTGAGAAACCAAAATTTCTGGATTCTGATACCAACTGATGGAGTAACCGATAGGATTTGCGGAATCGATTGTTTAGTCTTAGAATACCCAAACGAATCACACGAACTTGAAGTCGTTGAGAACCTTGTTCTAGCCGAAATCAAGAGAAGAAGAAAGCAAAAGCTTCTTTGATAAATAGTTCAATAAGTCGTGATCCTCACAAATCAAGGCATCGACTATTTATAAAAAATATCAAAACCTTAAGCGATTAGAAAAAAAGAAAATAGCTTGTTTGTCGTTAAAAAGGAAAAGAACAAAAGAAAAGGAAAAGAACCAAAAACTAAACCAAAGCAAAATAGTAATAACGGATATACGCTGCATCAACCTAGGCTCTAATACCACTTGTGACACCCTGACCCGGGCGAGTCGAGATGACGTCAGTGATCCAGCGGATCTAGAGTCAAAACCCTTGTAAAACCCCACCAACTGTATAGCCTTGCATTTTCCTCCAAAACTACCTTTACCTGAAAGGGAAAAATGAGGGTGAGTAACCAAGGTTACTCAGTGGGAGTGGTCGTCCCTGCCCACATGATCCAGACTAGACAACACATATACAGAACAAGCATAACCCAGATAATCAACAATAACAATCACACATAGTAGACTGCGTGGAGCGCAAACACAATCAACCTAATGCATACTAACAGACAGGGCTATGCTCAAGCAACTGGCCATCAAAACCAGGTTGGTAACCGTAAGATAACTTCCTTCATTGGACAACATCCCTCAGGTACCTGGCATCATGCCGGCCCGTCGGCCCAATCTCATTCTGTTGGCCCGTCGACCTATCCTCAACAGGATTTCCTGCACGGCTCGTAAGCCTACAATCAAGCCGATATGAAAATACGCCATGGGAAGTTCCCCCATGCAGTCATGAATCACCCTGCACCTTCCTTTGCTCACAGGAATTAAAGCTGGAGCTCGAATTGAAACTCGAACTCCGCAATACAGAACTACCAGGAGATTACTTGCAGAAGAAGATAGGGCTTCCATTTATGGAAACTTTCCATAAATGGCACCTTCCATTTATGAAAACTTTCCCAAAATAGAAAATCTCAAAAAAGGAAACTTTTTTAAAATAGTAACTTTCTAAAAATAGAAAGTTTCCAAAAATAGAAACTTTTCGGAAATGGAAATTTTTCAAATCGAAAAACCTTTAATTAGGTAAGTCCTAAATCAGGAAGTCTCGATTAGGAAATATCTAATTAAAGAAAGGGAATCTAGGGTTTCCTTATTTGGATGCTAGACTTTAGATAATTCGACCCAAGAGAAAGATCGGCCGATAACTTTCGAGCTTACCTCCAATTGCAGATCAAAAAGCTGTTCTGGAAAGCTGACATCTGGGGCTTTATGTTGATAGTTAGATCGATGCGTGTTTCTTACTGAATCACCGGAAAACCTCCTCCGAAGTTGTCTGTCCAGTAATCGGATATGTGAAATTAAACCTCACTAAAAAAGCTACAACTTCCCACTCACAATTCCAAATCCTAATCCGCTTTCGGCAGTATCTAGATTTGAGGGTCAGGAAAATCATTACCAAGTTTTCTGATTGATTAGAGGTCGGTTGCTCAGCCGATCCTTCTGTGCACCAGAACGGGTCAGATCTACCTTCTAGGATTCTCCAATGGCTTGGCTTCTCCTTCAATGTGGGTGATGGGTGGTGGCTCTAGAGGGATTTGGGCAGGGCTTCACCGCATGAACTCTCTCTCATCCTCTCAAAGTCGTGGCTTCTCTATTTATAGAGTGAGAGATTAAAGTTTTAGGTTTAGGGCTTCCTCGGGTGAAAGACGCGATTGCCCTTAATGAACCTTTTGGGCTTAGGTTTAGGTTTAGGCTTAATTGACTACAGTTTTAACTAAAGGGCTTTGGGCTTTTAGGACTAATGGGCTGGTGCTCGGGCCAGGGCTATGACAAAATCTTTAGGCCTGTCGATAATCATCTTAAAACTTTGGAGCTTTGCAATGCTCTCTAGCATCAAATTAACAATGTGAGGAGCACATGATGTCCAAAAAATGCATGGTATTTTTATGAGAAAGATTAATTTTCCGGTTACGGCTTATCTGAATGTTGACTTTGCGTTTATAGTATCTCTCATTCTAATTTACGATGACATAAACTAAGAAGATTCAGAAAACAATTATTTGTTTTAATGAATATAGTATATATTTAATATGAAAAATGAAGATAAAAGTTCCATGGATACAACTTTTAACAAAGTTTTCAGAGCTATTCGGTTTCCTGAATTAGTATTTTCGCTGTCTGAAAATCTCGACTCCTAAGTAATCGATAGTGCTTTTAATAAGTGCAACATTTGGCTTCGATAGCTTCACTCGAACCGCTGTTATCTGAGAAAACGTTTCAAGCGATTTGGATGCGATTAGTTCTGCAACTGCTTCTAGAAGATTTCTTGGTGATCCTTCTACAATTTCTTGAGCTAGGCTGCAAATAATATCAGTTTCTCACCAATTAATAATAAACATATATGATTTTAAGAGTAAACTAGTCATCATTTAGTGAACGGCAATCCAATGAGCCCCGATATCCGTCCAAAAGTCATAATATTGTATATTAAAATCCAAATTCTAAAAAAAAAAAAAAAATCCAAATTCTGTTCAGCAAAATAATTTAAAATTAAAATATAAATCCAAATTTTTTTTTTTCACAAATATGGTAATTAAAAAAAAAAACAAATTGTTGACAAAAAAAAAAAAAAA
>OVAY01000871.1:0-42279 GCA_900406395.1 Kernera saxatilis | reverse complement strand
ATGTTTGGAACTCCACTTCTCATTCCATGTCCTTTGGGAGTTCTGATTCTATTTTTCAGGGAAGGTGAAAAATTAGTGTGAGAGTTTTTTTTATATTTTGTGTTTGTATACTATAGTCTATATAGTATATCCAGGTGTGATTCTTCTCTATATAAAGAATGCATGAATTTCATGGGTTGAGATTTTTATACCCATAACCAAAACCGTTAAACCTATGTTAATATTGTGAAATATGGTATCGTACTTTTATTGACAACGCAAAACCAGTCGTTGAGGTTCTGATGCTGTAGTGTCGTTAATATTATGAAATATGGTATCAAGCTTTTATTGACATCGAAGCACCAGTGGTCTTAGAGGTAGAATAGTACCCTGCCACGATACAGCCCCGGGTTCAATTTCCGGCTTGTGCAAAGTGTATTATTTGACCCTAGTTATTTTCCAGACACCCACTTCTTTTGGGCCGTTGATTCAGGCCTGGTAGTGCAAAAAAGTTGGCCGAAGTTGTTCATCATGTTCCGGTTTGGTTTTTGGGATAAAAGATCGGTTTGGGTTTGACAAATGCACGTTACTCGTATTCGATGTGTTTAATCCTTTTCGTTTCATTCAAACGTCCGTCTTAGAGTGTGATCGATCCGACTTAAATCAAGAATTGGGCGAAATCTAATCACAATCCGTTTAACTCATTTGACTGTGTATGTGTAGATAAGCAGATATATACAAGGTAGTTGTATGAATAGAAATTAAAAAAATTGTGAAAAAAATAGAAATTAATCCTATCCAGTTGCGAAAAAGAGAATTTAATTTAATACACGGAATCAAGTGTACTATGAAATGATAATCTTGTTAAACATAAAAGAAATTGTATCTTTACTATAGACGGATTGGATTCCGGCTAACATCTTATTTTAAGAAATAAATAACACTACTTGAAACTTGAAAGGCATTTTTTTGTCTGCTTATGATTAGTTAACTTAAAAAGTATTAAGTATCGACTCAAGTTGCAATGTCAATTTAAGGTTAAATGTAGTGATTTAAGAAATCCTAAAATCTTATTTCCCACTATCTTAACAAAGCATTTTAAACAGTTTCTTGTCCATTTTTAAAAACCTTTAACTAAGGTTAGGTTGAAGAGATTATCATGTAGGTACTTGATTTAGTTTGATATATTTTTTGTTCGGTGGGATTTTAGATCACGACCCATATCCTAACTGCTAATTTTTTACCAAGAAGTCGTCGTGGTACAGGGAAAATACGAAGCAGATGACATGAAGATATATTAAATTTCCTGCTTACATCATCCATTATCGTAACTAGGAAGTAGGCCTAAAGTTTAATTAGTCCCATGTAACTTGATGAGTTCATAATTTTTGTTTTCCAAATAATTTCCTACACTTTTATAACACACAACTAGCTAGGAGTATTAAAAGCTTCTTTTTTTTTTTCTTTTTTTCTATAGACAACAATAATTTCATCTAGACTATTGGGTTTGGTTAAGTGGTTAACGCCGGTTAGTTAAGGTTTAATTGACAAATTAAGCGCATATTACCCTCTATGTTAAACACAAGTTGAATTAAATACTTATTGCATTAAATTAATGGTATCGCGGTGGTACTTAAGAACATTCTCAAGTTAGACCATCTAGAATTAAAAACTACCGTAGAATTGATATTTTTTACATATTCGCTAATGCTTCATAGCACATTGTTTTGGCCTTAAAGGCAGTTATTAATTATTATTCAGTATGTGATTATTCGACATAATTGATAATACTTTCGATTAATTAATCTCACATTTGTGCTCGTCTTAATTGGCCCTTTTTGGCCGTCTCAGCTTTCTTTATTAAAGATAAAATTCATATTTTAGTTTTAATTTTGTACCACCTCTGCTGGAGAAATTGTTGTCTTATTATATTGATACAGATAAAAGTTCTATTTATTTAAGATTTAATTCTTACACTTTACACAAATTTCCAATTCCTAAGTATTTGATAGTGAGGTTAATATAAATACTACATTGAACAAATGTATTAAATTTGTATGATGAATGCAAATTGACTTAATTTATTAATATAAACAACACTTTAATTTATCTTTGTAGAATAGCTTTAATTGTATTTGGTTGGACATTAGATTGATTGTGGATTTTAATTTGATAATTATTTCTTTACAAAGACAAATAAAATATCTACAGGTTTTTTGGATACAATATTTAAGATTCTTAATTTTAATATGGGAATATCCCATCAGTCTTAATGCTGGGGGACAAACAAATATGTGAAAAAATTATTCCAACTTCCGATTCCTTCTTATCCCACTCTTCCTTAGTTAATCTATTAATCCACGAATATTATTTATAAAAAAAGTAAATAACAATTTCGAAATGTCAAGAAGCTAGTCTTTAGTTTGTTAAAGTAAGAAGAAAACAATACTTGAGTCATATGGATATGATGAATGATGATACTGTGTTGTGAAATTTTTGCGAACTTATGATATATACTTTTAACAAAAAAATCTAATGATATATTAGAATTAGTGGACAATAATAATAATAATCTGCTGGAGAACATAAGGAGCACGAACTCTATGACTACCAAGTAAAGTTATGTAATTATAATGTTATTGCTTGGCGAAATTTGGTGTTTGTTTTTACTTTTTTCTTTGCTATCCTCGAAGCTTCTAAGGCCGACTGAACCCAGCTTTCTCCTTTTATCAATGATTTGCCATTCCTCAGGTTCTTTATAAGAAAATTTATCCAAAAAAGAAAGAATAATAGTCTTACAATATACAAACCGATGGTTTAGTCGCAGACGTATTCATATTTTTCAAGTACTACACATTTAGTAGATTTAAACCTCGATTGTTTCAAATGGAACCATTGCGTTTGTCTAGGTTTAATAGATTACAGTTATTGTTTATATCTTAATGTAATCAAATATCCATCACCAATTATTTTTTTTTTTTATAAAAACGAACAAGATCCAGTTACGTATTTGTGTTAGAGGACATAATCTTATAGCAAATCGTTAGAAAAAAAAAGCATAGAATAGCAATATGAAAAAGTTATGGTACATAACAAATTGACATAAGTTTAGCATTTTTGTGATACCTTTTTTACGTGATATTAGACTGAATCATTTGTATGATTTTTAGCAATTACCATTTCAACTTGCTTGTCAAATACACAATTGATCAATACAAGAAATTGTATTCCCTTTTGCCAAGTGTTCTTGACATATCCGTAACTATCGAATGATTCAAGATCGGAAACGATCCTTTTCAAAAGCTTTGATAATCAAAGCTTATATATTATACAATTCAAAACCACAGATGTTAAAAAAAATGATAAAACTGATCTTTCCATTTACCTTACTTTCTTTTGTCTCTTCGGATTCACTCCTAGCCAGGCTCTATCCCTCGAATAATTAGAATAATATATAACTGATGATGGTGACAGAATAATGATATATACTATATAGGATATAGCAGTAGATGTTGTACAAGTCTAATTGAAAAAGAAAATCTGTATTTTATTATGGCAATGCGAATGTATATATCATTATTCTCGAATCGATGAGCCTTTTGTAGTCTATGTAGACTTCGTACCACCTCTCGAAGAAATTCGTAGGCTCAACTTTTTTTCTCTAGAATTTTGAGGGATTTTGAGAAATTGCAAGTGTTTTAAGAAGGCGTCACTTTTTGCAATTTAGAAAAAAAAAACATGTTATAAACCTCACTAAAATTCATGTGTATATCAGTGTGTGTAAAAGACTATCGTATTATCGCAAAAAAAACAAAAAATTGATAGAAAATTATTGACACAAGTAATTTTTTTATCTTTTTCTAAAAAAAATTTTCGTAAGCTACTTTTTATATAAAACACAAAACATATAAATTTTTTAGTCGCATGATATTTATCCAAATCCATCGGAGAAAATTGAATCTGACTCAGCACCAAAAGTTATAAAAACAATAAAATAAAGGCCAAAGGGCGAAAAGGGTTATAAATATATAGAATATACACGAGAAGTGTTGAAGATCATATACAAAATATATACACCAATATGGGAATGGTAATGGGACACATGAGAAGTATTAAAGTGGTGTAAAAAAAAATCCTGATACTCAAGCCTGTATTTAAGATCAGGCGACATGGTCGAAAACAAATATTAAAAAAAAAAAAAAAAGGAAAAGAGGATATCGTGATATTGAATCTAGAAAAAGAAGACATGCGACGGAGAAAAAAAAGAGAAATGTATCTTTTGAAAACACGAGATATCAGAAAATAGAGTGAAAAGAGAGAAAAGAAATCGGATCCTTTTAGAAAGGACGTTTTTATAGAGAAATTTTGTTGTTGTTTAGTAGATAAGTTGGAACACCTTCATTTTTTATAGAGATGTACATCTTTTTAAAGGGTTTTTTTTAGATTTTATTTTGGTTTATTTATTTTGTAACCGTCCTAGAGAGAAAATTTGATTTTCTTTTTAATGTTTTCTGAAAATTAAATATTATTCAACTCATTTTATAAGTTTATTTTTGTAACAACTTTTGCTTTTATTTGTTTATCAATTTATTTATAACATTTATGTAAACGAATTTGTTAAGGCATATATTTTAAAAAAATTCGCATGATTTTTTCTTTTCTTTTTTGGTCAACAAAACCTATTACATTAATTTCCTTTTTTTGTGTGGAGAGGTATTCTAATAGAAAAGGCTTGAGCATATCAATGGGATTATGTAGTTCAATATGCATTAATTTAATTTTCACAAACCATTAAAAAGAAAATCAAATTTTCTCTTTGTGAAATTGTCTATTGTTTTGTTTCTTTCTCTCCTAGAATTGACATTTTTTCCATGTAAGTGAAGGAAGAGGTGGTGTTGATAGTAAAGCCAGGCTACGTAGATCAGGAATGTGGAGCCATGCTACGTGTTGAATGTGATGGAGGGTAGTTAGAAAGAGGAGCCAGGCTACGTAGATCAGGAACGATTGAGAAAGGCAATGTTTGCGATCTTTCGGTATTGGTATTAACTTCAACTTTACGAACTTGCATTTTAGTTCAGTGGCAGTGCCAACTTTATGCCAGATTATTGCAGAACAACACTTCGTTTTTGTCAGTGAACCCCTTATGTTGTCGTTCTCACTCTGATTGGAATCAATGGATTAGAGTTAGACAATGAATACATGCCAAATGTTAGTGAGCCCCTTATTAGTGTTAGTATTATTAGATCAATTAGTTTTGAATCAAAAATTTTATGTATATTAACATCATACTAAAAATAATAACAATACACAAATGTTAATTTAGTTGCACAAACCTATATCAACACTAACCGATTTATACTAACACTAATAAGATGACCAACATGAATTTAATTACACTAACTTGTAACAATAATAAAAATATACTAATTAATTAAGTTAGATAAACTTATATCAAAATCTTTAGTTTGTACATATAACAAACAAAGAACAACAAACAAAGAACACTAGCAAATTCCAATATCTATACATTATTTAAAAAAAACAAAATCAAAATATTCTTCACAAAAAAAAAATTAAACAATTTTAATATAAATTTACAAATGCGGTGTACCGCGAATTAAAATCTAGTTATGAAAGAAAAAGCTTAAACATATCAATGGGATTATGTAGTCCAATATGCATTAATTTAAATTAATACAAGATCATAACATATCGTTTCATCTGATTGTGACACAAACGATAACACAAAATATATAGAGATAGCACATGTGACAGCTAGCTTTTAAAAGCATTGACCCGATTTAATTCAACAAACATTTGATTGACTCTTGTATTAAACACTATAAAAATATGTCATCTGCGTCGGGTATAGGCATATTACTCTTGTATGCAAACGAGTCAAATATCATAATAAACTGTATATTTTTATTCATGTATTTAAAAAAGCCAAATTTTAAAATTCTACCCGGCTACACTGCGTATATATACGAATACAATATTATTACGGTAAAAATCATATGTATCTTATCTCTCGAACACATACAATTTTTTTATAAAAAAATATCAATGAATTTCTCTGAATGGTTCCAAAAAAAAAATACAAAAATAATCCACATCAAAAAAAAAAAAACCCACTCGAGAGGCAATGACGACATTCTTCCAACATTTGTAGAAAGCAAGTGCTAAACGCTTCCGTTTCATAGTATAATTTCTTCTCATCCTAACACAAATGTTAATTTCTAGATCCGCAGTTGTTAAAGATGATGATGAAAATTGAGATGGTATACTAAATTGATTAGATCAATCATCGTATGTTCTGCTTTGCACCGCGACAGGATGTTGTTCATGTCGTTACCACCGATGAAAGACGTTTTCTTAGCGGAAAATGTATATTAATTATTGAAAAATTAAGTTTTTGGGTTTCGAAACTAAAAGAGACGGTGGATGTTGGAGGATGAGAAGTTGCAGCACCGCTAAAACGAAATACCAAACTCATTTGAGAGAGAAAGGAGTAACAGATGAAATTAATGAAGAAAAAAACAATTTGTTTTTTCAAACATTTGTAAGTATAACAATATGGAGTTTACATAAGGACCATATTTGAAATTGCTGGTTGATTGCAAGATAATATAATTAATCTATATTTAATGAAACAGAAAGAAAGGAGTGACAGAGGAAATGAAGAAGAAGAAGAATAATTTGTTTTTTCAAAAATTTGTAAGTATAACATATGGAGTTTACAAAACGACCATATTCGAAATTGTTGGTTAACTGTGAGATAATATAATTAATCTGTATTTATGAAACGGAGAAAATAAATTTGTAAAAAAATTTGTTATTTGAAAGAACAAAAACCTACATGTATAAGTAACATAAAATTGTGTATGTCTACTTATAAATATATACATGTTGTTTAAAATAGTAAATTGATTCGGCAAAACGATTTTCAAAAATTTAGTTCAATTTTTTTTTCGTTATCCAAACATGTATAACCACCAGTATCAAAAGTTTTTCATATTTCCACTAGATTTACCTAATCACAAATAGTCAAATATCGGAAAATTTCAGAAAGTGTGTACCAACCTATCTAGTATCTACTAAGCAATGTGCAACGACAATATGCATGATTACGTTATTTGCACATTTCACATTTTCTTTCTGTCAGTGTACTAACAACGACAAATGTTCTAACTGCTTAGTGTTTACCTCATCTAAATTAGCTGGTCCACATGCTGCCCCCACGTGACCCTTATTCAAGTATATTCCCAGCCTCCCAAAATCCTTTTGGAAAAAATGCCGAATATTCTTTTAATCCGAATCATTTTCCTTTTTTTCAACTCTTTTATGATATGATCTGATTAACATTTCCATGTGATCGATCGAGAGAAAACATCTGTTTAGACATATTAAACTCTATGGTTTGATATATAGACATCTGAATATACATGAAAAAGTGATTGAACTCTATTACCACATTTGCCGATCCTTTTTGCCAAACTAAAGTATTACCATTTGTTGTATAATACGTTTAGCGTATTTTTGGTATATGAAAAGTTGAAACTGATACTATTAAGCATATTCGACAGCTAAATGGTTGTAGTAGGTGCATAGTACTTAGTTAGATCAAGATATCGTTTTCTTTCATAAATTTAGTAGCATAGGTATACACATGAATACATGATTTGCATCATTTACAAAAAAAAAATAAAGTAATTTTATTTTGAAAAATGTATATATCAGGCTACAAATTTAGATTAGTAAATTTGGTCATTAAAAATATTTGAATATATAATCGGATTGAAACGATTAAATCAAGGCAGATTATATATGTTCCTAATACTAATTTTTTTTCTTGTGCCGGCATATTTCCTAAAATAAGTTCTAACTTTCAGCTAATTTCCGCTAATTATTTATTTTGGTGGCATACAAGGAGGCCCCATGTAAGTACCGGGATAAGGCGTTTACGACAAAAAGACACGTGTATGGCTATCCTCCACGTAGATGTCTTTGTCTGCGTCTGATTTTTGGCACGTGGGTCCGGTTTCCAAGATCAGGACGATTCTAGCGAGTGCTTTTCACTTATTAATAATTGTACTTAAAAAAAAAAATCGAATTGCATTAAATATTTATCTAGTTTTACGGAGAAAGTTTCTAATACTGTGGACGATTGATACCATCATACAATCATGCAAAATACTATTAACTTTTGTGCCAAGGAAGAAAAACTTCTTTTTTTCTTTCAAAGACACGGACATCGACTCATTAATTAACATAAATATCATTAACGTGTTTCTTAAACATGTACCGTTCTTGAGTTTCATGTGAAAAAATTGGGATAGATATTTCATTTATGTAGTAGTTTCTAAAACGTGTTGGCTAGTTGCTAATGAATTTAGCAAGGAGATATAATCATGCTAACAAAAAAATCGTTATAATTATCTCTAATCGAATTCGACGCGTTCTATCTGGTTTTCGTATTAAAACTCTTAAAAACCAGATAAAGCGCGTCGAATTCAGATTTAAATTTGGGATTAAAAAAAAAAAAATTCAGGGTTAAGAAAAAGAAAAAAAGCTTAGGGTTAAGAAAATAGTATATCGAAATTTTCAATTGTTAAAAATGGAAAAACAAAATTTGTTAAGAGTAAAACTTATAATTGAAACGGTTCTTTTAATATTTAGGTCTCGAGTATATCCGAATCTGTGATGCGCAGTCCTCGTGATTGGCTATGCTGACATAGGAACTAGCTGTCTTTAGCCTTCAGATCTGACTGAATTGCCAATTAGATTCTGACACGTCATCTTCTTTCAAATTCAAACAGAGCATCGAAGCACTTGTTCGCGGCGCCTTGTATCTGTTTCTCCCACCCCTCAGGTGGGTCCCATTTTTAATGTGGGTCCCAACACTTATCCGGGTCCCACGTAGGCGTCCAATTTCTGACTATATATACCCTTCAAGTTTAATCTTATTTTTCTCCATCCCCAAAATTAAAAGAAGAATTAAGAGAAGAAAAAAACCATTTTTCCTCTCTCTCTTCCTTAAAGCAATGGATCGGCAAAATTCCGATGACATCATTAAATTTCTCGACGGCATGGCTAGCTCCGACGATGTTCTATTTGGTTTTCTCGACGAAGGAAACCATTCACCGGAGGATTACCCTGACTCCGGTAACTTCGCCGCCGGAGAAGAATCCGATGCTGACAACGACGCAGCCGGTTGCAATACCGAAGAGAACAGAGCATTCTGGCATGAACAAGAAAAACTTCTCCAGGTAATTTTTATATTAACTAATAAACTCTAGAACTATAATTGTCTCTTCTTTGATAAAAGTTCCAATTTTGTTTTTGTGGGGCCGATCTCATTAATTCTCTTTTGGACACAAATCTAAAAATTGTGTAGGCGACACTGTATAGGACAAGTTCAATTGAGACAAAGATTCGACAAGCAACGAAGGAAGCGTTGAAAGAAGTGAGATCAAAGGGTTTGCAATGTGTCTGCCGGAGACCGGTGACCGGCGGTTGCCGTAGCTGTTTGCGCGGCGAAGTATCTCGCCGCCTCCGAGACGCCGGCTATGATTGCGTCATCTCCAAATCAAAGTGGAGAAGTTCTCATGAGATCCCTGCAGGTATAAGTTAACCCCATTTTTTACTCAAATCTATAAACTCTCGATATTCTAGTTTCCTAATAAAATAAGATGAGTCGTGATTCAGTTTATGATTTTTAGATGATGAGATTTGAAAAAGATTTCGTTTGAATTTGGACTTGTTTTGAAACTTTCAGCCATCTTTTATCACCATTATTTATTGAAAAACCACGTCAACGGAATTATCTAGATATTCTAAAAAAACTATATTTTGAACGTTTTTACTTATTTTTGTGTCTCAAGCAAGTTGTCATTAGTTATAATAATAGTTGGACTAACCACGATGTTCTTATTTATTTAAAACATTAGGTGAACATGAATATTTGGAAACCGTGGACAAACCGGGTTCAAAGAAAGGCGAGATCCGGGTGGTGATCGAGCTATCTTTTAGAGCGGAGTTTGAGATGGCGAGAGGTAGTGAAGAGTACAAGCAACTCATCGGAATGTTACCGGAAGTGTACGTCGGGAAAACGGAGAGGCTAAGATCACTGATAAAGATATTGTGCACGGCGGCTAAAAAGTGTATGAAAGACAAAAAAATGCACATGGGTCCTTGGAGAAAACACAAGTACATGCAGGCCAAATGGTTCGGCACTTGCGAGAGAAAACCCGTGGCGCCGGTTTCGGAGACGGAGAGGGAGATGGAGGAGGATATGTTTCCAAAGGCAAGGCAGAGGGTTTCGATGTTGAATTATGGTCTTTTCGGTAATTTATCTACCGGAATGGGCTGTCCGGCCGCCGTAGCGGTCGTGTGATTATATATATATATATAGACGTACGAATAAGATTAGTAAGTTAGGGGAAAATTAAGTGAAATGAGTTTCGCGTTGAGAGTTTGCGAGAATTTGTCTCGCCGATGGTTTTGTGTGTGCCCCAAACAGGGCAACTTCTTGGACCATTAATAACAGTATTATACTAGTGTATAAAATTTAAATTGCCCTGGATAGGTGAAATGGATGTTGTCTAAGGTCGACACGGTTTTGTAAGGATCACTTTAATCTTTTTTATTTGGCAAATGAACAAAACGTGCATAAAAAAAAACATTAACCGGTAAATCAGAGACTTTTGTTTGGTAGTTGTAGTGAAAATCAGGCCCAATACTTGGCCCATTTCTATTTATTTCCCTTTTCACGACCACGGAAGTCTGAAGCTTCCACAATCTGATTTTTCTCAGATCAGATTCATGAGTAGATACAAAGAACAACACCGATGATTCAAACAAATAGAAGAAGCTGAAACTCCAAATAAGACCCAAAGTCAACTCCTCTCTCTACACTCTTTGTCCCTATTTCTCTGTTTGACTCTCAATCTCAAACACTCACAATGGATGAATGAATCTAAAGATGAGCACATTGCACATATTAAAGACACAGAGATTTACGAGTTTCTCTTGATCATAAAATCAGATAAAGAGTACGTATTGGCAGAAATTTAATTGCTCTATCTATTCAAATAAGCTCTTACACACACAAGTTCAATCACCTCCAAACAGATGTATCTTTGTTTTGTTTACAGAAGATACAAGAAGAAAAAGAAACAAAGAAAATAAGAAGAACATAAAGAACAACAGATTCTGTTTGGCTCAATATTATTTTATGTTCCTAAATTTGATAAGGTGATCCTTAACAGTTAAACTTACGAAGTTTTACACAAAGTTTATGAAAGAAATTAATCAGTTACGTTGCAAGATGGAAGAAAGCGTGATATACAAAATGGAGTAGACGCGCAAGAGTATCACCTTTTTATCGACAGAGCATTAGGAATCTGAACCAAGGATTAATTCAGAAACAAAGAGGAAGACTAACAAACAAACAAAAAAAACAAAGATATGGAATATTAAGCAAAGTTTTTAATGATACTAATATGAACATTGAAAAATAGAATCGCCGAAGCCGTCTTAGCTCAGTGGTAGAGCGCGTGACTTTTAATCCCGTGGCCGTGGGTTCGATCCCCACAGACGGCGTTTATTTTTTTTTTCTCTCCCCTCAAAATTTTCCTTCTATCCAAAAAAATCTTAGCAATTTTTTGATCTTCTTGCCACGTTTAATTCTTTAATTGCATCAGCGTGTTTTCCAACTCTTTTCAGAGTCAAATGGCCAATCAAAAATTAACAAACAACACAAAAAAAAAAAAATACATCTCTACACATTTTTTTGAATGTTTACCTCAGTTATTTTAGAGTTGATCAATTACTGTTTTTTTTTGTTTTTTGTATAAAACATTGATTCACTAAGAATAGCTTTCACAATTTGCTTAAACTCGGTGGATGATCACTGCTTGATACCAGATAATTCGCATAATTAAGCGGGAAAAAAATTAATTCCTTTTTAAAGCTTATGAAAGTAAGATACATTGAAAAGTTTTCACAAAAACTGTATCAATATCGACCCAAAATTTAATTATATGAAGAAGTTTTGCATGAGCTATGCGAATATAAACTAGAGGTACGCATTAGCATGGTCATAATTAAAACACAAAACAAATACTCATTTAATATAAAAATTCTAATCAAATACTCTGATTAGCAAAAACAAGTACGAGACAGGAAAAACATAAAAAAGAGTCACAGATAGTTCAAACTTCAAACATAATAAAAAAAGCACCTTAATATTAAACTCAACTCAACTGTAAAGGAATTATACCCTCACAAACTAAATGATCACCAATAAATATATAAACCTTAAACCATGAAACTTATGATAACCACAAGAACCAAGCCTAGAGAAACCACCCCCGGACCAACCAAACCGGCCGAATTGCGAGCCGACGCGGGCCCTGGACTCGGAGCAAGAGCTTCTGAATCCGAAGGGACCACTCCTGGAGAAGGCGTTGGAGACGACAAAGCCTGATGGACCGGAGACAGAGTCGGTGACGGGGAGGGAGATGGCTGATGAGGACTGCGGCTGTGGTGGACGGCGGACATGACCGTGACGGCTAGCTTCTGACCTTTGAGACAGTTTCCGGAGTTTCCGCTGACAAAATAGAACGGACCTGATCGGCTAAGCACAAAGTGAGAGTCTCCGTCTGAGAGGGAAGTTATGGGGTGAGTCGTGTTGCATGTGTTGTACTCTTCTTCACTCACCTCCAACACTGAATCTTTCCCCTTCGGGTACTTAAAATCTTGCAAAACCAAAATTGCACCAATTGATATATTACTATGCATTAATGACATTATGACACATTGTGTATTAGTGTATATATAGAAGAGAAGAGAAAGAGACTTACAAAGAGTGTCGTTGACTTGAAACCGGTTTCGGTGAGACCAATGAGAATAATCCTCGGAAGGAGTAAGGACCCAACCATCTTTCCCACCAACATAGAACTTGTACCCATTTGATAACCCCATTGTACACCCCAAACCCATCAACACCACAATCATCAAGTAAACATCAAACCTTTTGATCAAACCCATCTCCAAAACTTTAATTAAACCACAAGTTCTTAATTTCTCTCTCGTTAGCTGTGTGTGTGTGTGTTTGCAACCTCTTGGGTGCTCTTGTATGTGTATTTATGGTGACAGTAGAGAAGACATAGCCGTTGGGTGAAGCTTTTGGCTGCATCGATTATCTTAGAGAATATGCAGATTAATTAGAAGCGTTTCGATTTTGCTCATTTCTTCTTTTTTACACGTCTCGACATGCAATGGACTTAACGGCTATCTACTTTAATTTTCACTCACTTTCTCCACTTCCTTACAAATAATCATTATTTCTTCTTATTTTAATCAGATCTTATTATCTGTTATTCATCAATATAAAATTGAAATACATTTATTAAAATTTAAACTTGCGTAACGTATTGTTTTATAAAAAGTATAAAATTTATAATCCTGGACAGAAAATGGACAATTTAGTTAGAATGAGTTATAGCAATACAATAGTTTGACCCCAAAATAATTTTTTTTAATAAAGTTTAACCACTGAAGTTTTAGTGGGCTTTTTCAAACGGATCGGGTTATATGTTATAAGAAAGGCTTTTACAAATTGTTCTCCTCTTGGTTTTAAAGCCCAACCAGCTGGACAATATTAGAATAACTTTATTTTCTATAAGTGGATATGCTTTCATGTAATGGGAAAATTAGGAATTTTACACATTTTCTACTACTTTTAAAGCCCAACTATTTAGGCAATAGTAGAAGCATTTTTTTTATTTTTTCGCCTATTCTCTCTATAAGTGGAAATGCTTTCTTGTAATGTGAAATCAGGAATTTTACTCAGGCTCAAATTAACTAAAATGCGAGATTCCATTTCTAGTCGTATGTTTTAATTCAAGTTACGCAACACACATTAATTTTGGTACTAACTTTTTGCAACTACACGTTTTGGGAAACAAGAAGTTGTTAAGGCGTAAGAAAGACCTGAGAATACGATATTTCAACAAGAAATTCCTTTATCAAAAAAGAAAACAAAAAAAAGTTAAAACTAATAATCTCTTACTCAATCGAACATTAAACCTTCCTTTACTAACAAAAAAAACCAAATAAATATAATAAAATTTTCCAGAGACAAAGAGGTTTCGCTTGTTCAACGAGTAACTACTAATTAGAGAGGAGTTGATTGTGAAGCTTCAACGACCGTAGAACAAATTGCCAAATTCAATTGGAGTTGCAAAGCATTGGCAGATTACAAATCTTCAATCACGTCTCTTTAGGTTGTCTGTCTGTAATCATATTTCTCTCTGCTGTATGATACAGGTCATACAACCACCAATCTTGTTGCAAAACCATAGCCAAAACCTAGTTTCACTTGGAGCAAACCTCTTCTCTCTCATGCCCTAATAATGGCTTGTTTTCTTCGGTGACGTGGGTTTGTTTTGGGACTCGAAACAGTTCTGATCCTGTCGGATTTTTTGTTTTCTGTTTTGGGTTTAAATCACAAAAAGCGGATTTTGGAGTTGTGATATGAAGAAGCGGGAAAATTTGGGGGTTTGGGGATTAGGGTTCGGATGGCAGGTTATCTCCTGGTTATCGATTTGGTTGGCGGTTTCGCAAAAAGCGGCGGGACTTAGACCCATAAGGGAGAAAACTCGATCATGGAGCGACGAGGTTTGTGTGCTTGAAATTTTCTTCATTTCGGTCTACCCGATGTTTCCCAGAAAAAAGTTTATAATTTTAATTGGTCCTGATTTGTCCCAGCTAAGAATCTGACCAGTTTGCTGTCAAATGTGTTCATTGACTTGTTTCTGCTCATGATTTGTTAACGATTGGTCAGAACTGATGACTTTAGCTAAAGTTTGAGATTATCTGCTTTATTGAAGATAAAGATAATGCTAGCAATATTGAGCTGATCTGAGTAAAATGATATGATATCGCGACATTCGCCATATTGAATGAAAACCCATGAGTAGGGTAGCTTCGGTCAACGACTCTTTAAGTTTCATCTTTTGATTGATCAAGCTGAAAATGTTTAAACTATCTAGTTTAGCTCGATTGAGTTCATCAGTATGCAAGCTTTGTTCAGCCTGTGAATACCCTGAAATGTGTAAGAACGAGTCTGTTTTTAGGCTTTTAGCGTGGTGAAGAGACCGGTTAGTTGTTGCAGAAGTAGAACATATGGTAGTGTGGAATCTAGGATGAGATTTGCAGTTTGAGTTTGTATTGCTAGTGAATTTTAGCAGAAAATGTGCAAAGTGAACAAGATAATAGTACGGTAGACTAACCAAGCATTGGCAATGTTTGGGTAATGGTTTAATACGTGAGAATTTGGTGATCTTGCAGTGGTTCTTTGGTAGAAAACAAGTATCTGAAGGAGGACCGTTTTCCGCATGGAATATAACAGGAACATATAGAGGTCTGTGGCATGTCTTTCTTCGTTTTTCTACTTTTTGCCACTTCAGGATATCTGCTACGTGTTCATGTAGCGAGAATCCTGAACCCTCTCATGTCTATTAACTTATGTTTTAGACTACTTATCGAATGTAACGTGGGTATCTTCAGGAAATTGGAAGTTTCTGGATTCTGTAAATAGCTCTTCAAAGTTTCAAGACTTCTGGAAAGCAAATGGTAATTCTGTGGTTGAGTTATTGGCAGTTCCAACGAAGATAACTGGTGTGCATTATGTTCAGGTGAACAGTTCAGCTTCTAAAGTCTGTATCGGAGGATCGTTCTTGATCTTATTGCATGCAAATATTTGAACTTCTTAAAACGCTAATGGAACAGGGTGTAGTTGTTTTCCATGACGTATTTGACAATGAGAAAAATTTGGGTGGTGCCCAAATAAATTTGGAAGGTGTATATATATGGCCCTTTAGACAACTCCGCCTTGTGGCTAACAGGTACTAACGTTTGATTTATTTAACTGCTTTTTAGATTCATTATCGAGTCTTAAGTTCAAGGTCTATGAATTACTTGACCTAAACAGCGGCAAGGAGAGTGATTTAGGGCAAGAAGACAATAATCTTCTCTCAAATCCCTATCATCTGGTAATGCTTAAGACTCTTGTTTGACCCACTTAGTCAATGATAGTGCTATCATCTGCTGATGGCTTGTTTGATGTGTTAAAATGTTCCAAGAGCTTACTAGTGTCAACTTTCTGCTGTTGGACAGCTCGGAATTTTCTCCTCTCAAGTGTTTCAAGAATCTCCAAGAGACAGAATACTGAAACAAAAGATTTGTAAGCAGTATCCGAATTTTTTTCCTGTACAATTTACTTTTCAGCGACTCTTATCTTCAATGCTCTTGTACATCAGCTCCAATAAATGAGATGGAGAAGCACTGTAATATCGAAATAGCAGCTCAGATATCCAGTGTGGCTTCTAGTGAAAATAGTATGCATTCTAACTTTAATCAGATATCCAGTGATCCTGGCGTAGTCTTTGTCTCCTTACTCGCATTTAATCGTATGTTGAGGGACTTTTCCATATTTGATAGATGGAGACAAAAATTATTATCACATGGAAGGATTGATGGAAAGTCCTGGGGTAGGCGATGACGGAGATTGTTTCTCGCCTTTGTTCCTGAATGCAACTTCTGTAAATGTCGAAGTCTACTATAACAAAGCTGTGAACTATACACTGATGGTTACTTTCGTATCCTTTGCTCAAAAGTCTTTTACCCTTTCATAACAGAATCCCGAACACTTGTGCAATTTTAGCGTGTTCCTTAACTTTATTGCACTTAGGTCTCTTTCCTCCAGGTTCTTTTGTTGATCCGGCAAATGGAGCACGGTAACACACAATCTGTAAGATACTGATGTAAACCAGATGGTCTGATATCGTTATTGTTGTACAGAATGAATAAATGATACTAACTTCTGGAGTTTCTTGTATACAAGGGTGCTGCCAAGGTATCTATTGTAATGATCGGGCAACAAGCGATCCTGGATGCTTATTTATGTCTTTTACATCTTACAGCCGGGATATTAGTTGGTATGTATATCTACATAACTGTACTTGAGCATTTTTCTTTTTCTCATTTATCTATTTCTTTCTCTGTCATGTAACATGTTTGACGTTCATTTGGTGATATTTTTTATGCTTCTGATAGCTTTTCTATAACAATTGTTGTTGGTTTTCATTCTGTCCCTCATCTGTTTAATGCAATACTCATTCATTGTGTTGGATCTAATACTGTCTCATTGACTCGTCTGCTACTTGACATTGTAATGTTTTTCTCAAATCTCAATCACTGTTAAACCTAAAGCTTACAACTTTCTCATGCAGAATCTCTATTTAATGCATTTGCAACGGCTGCGTTCTTCAAATTTGTAGTCTTTTCTATTTTTGAGATGAGATATCTTCTGGCCATATGGAAAGCAACCCGGCCTTCCAACAGCGGAGAAGGTTGGGAAACAATGAGGCGCGAACTGTCCTTTCTGTACAGCCGGTTCTGTGAGTACTTAGTTGTTTGGTGTTTGTTTATCGATTAAAGCTTCAAACTCTTTTCGTACTGCACTTTTATGATATGACTCATATCATATGAGTCATATGACTGCTTGATTCTCCTTGAAACCAATACCAAGAAAATGGTTGTCTCATAAGAAGAGGATTGGAATTTCTTCCATATCGCCAACAGAGAAAATTGTAATTTCCCAATAAAAATTTACATTTTAGAAAACTAAATTTTGTCACTTTGGTATGGAAAAAATGGTATTGTTTTTCTCAAAATTTCCTAGTTATGCCTGCTGTTTTGTACTCGAAACCGATGAAGCAACTCGACAATTACTGGTTACATTCACTTGCTAATGTAAGTTTATTTTGAATCTTATGACAATTCACTTGCTGATGTTTCATCATTATCACAATTTTCAACAGATGGAATCCTTCTTGGAGGCATTTTGATAATGTACGAGTTCCACAATTACATGCAGCCGATTCTCATTCTCATGTACTCATTTTGGATACCCCAGATAGTCGCCAATGTCGTCCGGGATTCTAGAAAGCCTCTGCACCCGTATTACATCTTGGGCATGACAGTTACACGTTTAGCTATACCGTTATATGTTTTTGGATGCCCACACAACTTCATGCGTGTAGAGCCTAGCAAGGTCTGGTGCGTATGCTTATGCACATTCATGGGGTTGCAAGCTGTCATTCTTCTTCTTCAGCATTATTTTGGTTCACGTTGCTTTGTTCCCCGTCAGGTCTGTTTGTTTTTTCTTTTATACGTAGATTACACATGAAACGTTCAATCTAGTAAAGTGAACTCAAGGTTTTCAGTTTGGCTTGGATATCAGGTTTCTTTCCGATTGCTGACTACCACTAATCTCTTTCTTAATCGTATTCACCTATATACAGATGCTACCAGAGAAATACAACTACCACAGAAGATTTAATCAGGACGTAAGCCACAGCACTGATTGTGTCATCTGCATGACTGCTATTGATCTCAGACAACGTACCAGTGATTGCATGGTACAGCAGTTTCTTCACCAGACGTCAATTCTCGGCTTCTCTTAACTACATTTTTTCCCTCAATAGACAGAATCATGAGCCTGCTTGTTCTGAAAACAGGTTACTCCATGTGAGCATTTCTTTCACACGGGATGCTTACAGAGATGGATGGATATAAAAATGGAGTGCCCAACTTGTCGGCGTTCGCTTCCTCCAGCTTAGAGGATGTTTTTGTTTTGTTAGGATGTACCAACTTCACTCAGTTTAATTGCGGGTAAAAACTTAAATCGAACTTCCAAAGCTACATTTTTCACTTTTTTCCTGTCCGTGGAAGTTTTTTTTTTTTGCCTAATAGGTATTGATAGGATCTTGGTTTTGTCTGAAGGAAATTTCTTGTTTTTAGACCTGAATGTGATTTTACAAATGAGAATTCTGGATAGTAAAACCCAAGCTCTGTGATTGGTTGGCCTTTTAGAAATCTTCTATTTGAGTGTTTTATTAACCGTCTTTCAGTTTTATCTGAGATAATTGTGGGATGATTCAGTTATTTGTAAATTATTATTGCATATGAGTTTTCACAAAATTACACAGTTAACTGCTGCAAAATTTGACTCTGAAACAGGTGGGCTGGTTCTTTGATTTTATGTCCTTGGAGAGGTGTAGAAGACTTTAAGATGAAAGCAGAGCAAAGACGGAAACTGTAACCGCAGCTAGAGACTGGGGATAGACATTGTGTTCTGTATTAACTGTATAATATTACAATCTTAATGCATATTCTTTCACCCCACAACCCAGTCTTTCGCACATTTCTTGTTCTTCCAATTTCTTTGCCGCATACAAGTGAATCCTTATGCGTAGGCTGGAGCAGGAGCAATGGAAGGTCCTGCGGTAGATGGAGCAACCGGTGGAGCCATGGCTAAGCATTTGTGGTCATAGCAGTCTACTGGGTGGTCAAGTACAACTTCACAGACTTTTTGGCTCCGCTGAAGCGGTTTGTCAGGCAGACAGTTGTTGCGATCGTCGAAGGCTATTCCTCTGGAAGTCAGGTTCCTGCAGATGCCTTCTTCTTCAGAAAAATAGTTGTCGGAGATGCTAACGTTAAGCAGGCTGGGCAGAATGCAGACTCCGAGATGGACAGTGCCTGTGAACATGTTGTGTTCCAGATTCAGCAGCTCGAGATGGCCTAGCCCCGCGAGACTGTAAGGTACAGGACCAACTAAACTGTTGTAGCTCATGTCCAGGACTCTTAACTTGTAGAGATACCCGACTTCGGGGGGTAGACACCCAGATAAGCTTGAGTTGATTAGGAGAAGCTCTTCCAGGGTATCTGCAAAGCGAGCTATGGTTGGAGGCAGACAACCGGTGAAATCGTTATTGGCAAAGACGACAACAGAGGCGGTTGTTCCATTGAAATCTCGGGGTATGAGGCTTGTTAACCTGTTGTTGTTAACAAAAATGGCGTCGAGAGGATTGCTGAAGAGTTTTGGAGGCAAGGGGCCTTCGAACTCATTGTAACGAAGGTCAAGGTACTTGAGGGAAGGGAGTGAGAGGACGACGTCCGGAAAAGGACCTACAAAGCGGTTGTTACTGAGGTCGAGCTCATAAAGTAATGATAGATTGGCCAATGAACGAGGAATGATGCCACAGAAACGATTGCTATTAAGATGGATGAGAGCGAGGTCAGAGAGAAGGCCAATGGGTTCAGGCAGGAAACCAGCAATGTCTCCATGATTGAGATCTATTCCGGCAACAACTAGAGTGTTTGCATCGGAAGGGGATGGGGCACAGAAGATGCCAGTGTAGCTGCAGACTGAGGGACCGACCCAATCAGCAGTCAAGTTCTTTGGATCGGAATAGATGACTTTCTTCCATGCTTTAAGTGCGCGGTAAGCTTGCTGAAGATGCTGGTTAGGTTTTGGGGAGTGACTTGTGTGGTGATGAAGGCTATGCTTTGCGGTTGATACTAAAGAGACTTGAAAAAGAAGAAGTGAGAAAAGGGCACGAAATGTTAGAGAGAGAGCCATTGAAAAACAAGTTATGGATCCTTTGTTTTAAGTGTATGGATTTATATAGGGAGACACTATTAAGTTTCAGTCTTTGGAGCAACTATTACAGAGGATGAATTAAGTGGTGGCATAAGATCAAGGAAAAGGACTCAACTCCTTACTTGTAGCTGTCTGAAGTGGTTTGTAGTGGGATTCTGAGACTGACACTTGAAGACCAAATCTTAGGGTTAGATTTAGATCACTCACACGCTTACAACCCAAGGAAACCCAATCTTAATTATACAAGCTTGACCATAACCTTACTCTTAAGTTCTATGGATCTCTCAGCTTTTGATATTAAGTTAATATACTGTTTATATGTGTATTTTTTAGCTAAAAATAAAAAAAAAGGAAACATTAAAATACACATAAACTAACAGTGTCTATCCAGTGGTTTTCTTTGTATTTATTATTTTGTTGGAAAAAAGTCACATAAGCCACAACTACAGAGTACACTCAATATTCTAAAAGCAACTTTATATGAACGCACACAGATTTATTCACTCATAGACCTCAAAGACTTTATCTTTTATCGTCGTTTAGCCACCACCAGAGCCATACTTCTTGCCAAACACAATGAGCTGGAGCTTGTCATAGCCGGCGAGCACACCGGCGCCTGCGACTGCACGGAGGATGTTGGCACCTGCACCCTTAAAGAGCGACTTCGCTCCTTCCTTCTTGACGATCTGAGTGAAGGCCTGAAGAGAACTCTTGTACTTCACTGCTTCACCTGATGTCATCATCATTCTTCTACGCACCGTGTCGATTGGGTAAGACGCCAGTCCAGCTCCAATGGTGATTCCCCATCCCAGCAAGAAACTCGCAAAGAAATTATCCTGTACAGCTTAAAAGAATTAAGTAAACAGCAGCAACAGAGGACTCTCAATATGTTGAAGTGAAGAGTATTTCTCTTGTTTTGTACCTGGAGACCATCGACTAGAACCACAGGCTTCAAGGAATCATACAATCCAAAGTAGAGCCCACGGTACACGATAATTCCAACACATGAGATGTTGAAACCGCGGTACAGCCCGACAATGCCATCAGAGGCTATAGTCTTCTTGTACACGTCAACCATGCCATTAAACTGCCTCTGACCACCCTTCTTGGCCGCTTTCGCATCGTTGGCTAAACGGGTACGAGCGTAATCCAAAGAGTATACAAAAAGCAGAGACGAGGCACCAGCTGCACCACCAGACGCCAAGTTCCCTGCAAACCACTTCCAATAGCCATCTTTGTCTTTCTTGAAGTTGAACAGCCTCTTAAAGTAATCTTTGAACGCAAAGTTCAAAGCCTGCAAACAGAAATATTTTCTTAACACACCCGTCTCAGTGTCTATAGTGTACGACGTCGAAGACGAAAAAAGCTAACCTGGGTGGGGAAGTATCGGATAACATTGGCAGTGTTGCCTCTCCAGAGTGCAATCACGCCTTCGTCTTTGATTGTTCGGCTAAAACAATCACTGATTCCTTTGTATGGTTCGGAGAGACGCCCAGCTCTGATCATTTCATCTTGGTTCTGAATCAAGAGCTTCACACGCTCTATTGGCGCAGCCGCCGTCTTTGAAACAGCAGCTGAGACTCCTCCCATAAGGAAATCGATCAAGAAACCAGTACTAGTTTTCTCGGTAGGGGCTTGAACAAATACGGGCAAGGAACCATGTGGTAGAAGAGAAGAGCCAATGCCATGATTAGTTGACTGCAACAGACTCTGCAAACCTCCGTTGACATAAGCACCAGAGACGTCGCAATTTCGTGTTTTGGATTGTCCATGCAGCTTCTGAAACACCGATGGATATCTTGATCCATCCATTTTTTTTGCAAAACCCAGTAAAAGGTGATCTGCAAAGCAAAAAAACTACAAATCAAACACCAATCTTCTCGCTCCCTCGAAATTTCTGTACTTCAATACTTAATGGGGCGATCACAAGGAACATCATCAACACTTTTCATATCAATCCATTCACTGTGCGACATGCAAAATCCTACTAATTTCGTTTAAAGCCACAATTTCACTCGATCAGCTATAATGCGACATAATTCCAAAACTCCGAGCACACTTGAAACATACTCGCAGCTCGTGAAACGAGATTATTCTTCACTAGGATCAAGCAACGAGGAAAACCGAATTCGCGAGCAGCAGAACAATCATAGAGAGACAAAAAGCATAAAACTAAGAGAAGTGTCAATGATAAAGCTAGAATATGTGGAGTCGAGAGGAATCCATGGAAGCTTACCGAAGATTTGTCTACGAAGAAAGACAAAATTCTTGAGAGAGAGAGGTGAGACGGGGTAGGGGTTCTAGACGATTCAGGTCCTAGCTGAAAAGACGGAAATGGGCACAAGATAATATAACATTACGAAAATACTATTGCACTCCTTTGACCTGTTTCCTGCTAGCTGGGGCCCATTTCAAGGGACCCGACACGAGTACTCCTGACGATTATCTATTTTGATTTAACTTCTTCTTTTTGTCATTTACTTATTTTGATTAACTTGGAAAATTACTTCCCTTTTTTTCCACACTTTTGGAAAATTAATTTCCTAATAATGAAAGTCAGAGATCTCTTTATCATTATGTCCCACTACTTGAGAATTAAAACATAAAGATAACCATAAACTTAAACTAACAGTTAGAGAAAGTGGGAAAGTGGGAAAATAATCAAGACTTTGTTTTTGTTTGCTAAATAAAATAATCAAGACTTGTTAATTAGGTCTACAAAATTGGATGTTACTTAAGAAGCAAGAAAGGTACATGATAACAGTAAATCCAAAACTTGTTGGACCGTAACTGAGAAAACGTTCTCTACGATCCGTACTGAGACCAGAGCCTGTAGGCAATGATATCGGCCCAAGTATTAGGTAACGTAACAAGACACATAACTCAACGCATGCGATAAAAATAATCCCGTGTTACATACAATTAGCATATAGATATATAAATAAGAAAATACAAAGATAATTTTAAGAAGTTCAAGACAACTGAAAGAGAAGTCGGCTAGAATTAATCCGGTTTAGAAGGCTGCATGAGAATTACATGTGTTCATTAAAACTAACCATGCATAATAAACTCCACCAGTTGATTACTATATAAATGGATTTGTGGTCACACGCGAATCATCTCACCTTAATCCGCTGCTAGCTAGTGTAATATAAGTTAAATAGATCAATGGATAAGATGCACCGTGCCATACTGCTCGTGACACTCTTGGCCCTGATCAAGACCGCGGTTTCCGACCGTTATCCGATCGACCAATGCAGGGACGTGATCGAGAGTTTCATGCCGTGCATGGGCTTCGTCGAGGGAATATTCCAGCAACCCCCTCCGCAATGCTGCAGAGGCGTGAGCCACATAAACAACATCGTCAAGTTCACGTCTCCAGTTACTACTCTTTCTCCATTCTTCGATTTCGGTTTCTTTCTTTTCACCATTGGTTATTATTTAACGAACGTTATTATTAAGCAGGGATCGAGGAAGAACAAGCAGGGAAATGGAGAGATAGAGAGAGTGTGTGAATGCATAGAGATAATGGGAAGAGCAAATCATCTTCCTTTTCTCCCCACCGCCATTAATAATCTTCCTCTCCTTTGTTCTCTTTCTCTCAGCTTCCCTGTCTCCGTTTCTATGGACTGTTCTCAGTTATTTTCATTCTCCTCCCCATAGTTTTTTTTATTTCCTAGTTTTTAACTAAAAATGTCATTTGTTACATTCTTTCCTATGTATAAAGTAAATAACTGGTTTTTTTCGTTACAGGTTCAGAAACACGAAGGACCTCGACGTTGAAAAATCAAATTAATCTACCAGGATATATGAATATTAATTGGACATGGAAGACTTGTAATAGCTATATATGTAATTAACAATGATGTATAATCGAGCTTATTGTATTAGTGACTAGAGTAACAAAAGCAAGTAAAAAGGTTTCTTCAAGCGATTATGTACATTCATCAGCTGATCTTTACTTAATTAGTCCTTACCATAACCATTGTTATGGAAAAAGAGAGTATTTTGTCCATTAAGCAACAAAATCATAAATTGAAAAATTTTACGACCAAATTTCTTGCTCTCCTGAGTCCTGACTTTTCCACGCACTACACTTACATGCCCAAGAGGTGCAGGAATAGAAAAGTCATCGTCGACACTCGACACTTCTGATTTTTTATTTTTTTTATTAAATAGTAATAAATGTATTAGAACATAGTGAGACATACACATTCAGATCAATTCACCCGACTTGCCCGACCTGAATTACATGAACTCATCTGGTAAACGTAAATGTAACTGTAATTAAAAAAAAATCTGAGTACTTTAATTATCCGATTATTTAAAAGTATTTAATTTTCTTTACAATTATTCAAAATTATCTAAACTTACTCAAATTATCCAAATTATTCATAGTTACCTAGAATTACTTGAATTTGACCCTGGTCTTACAAAGATCGTGTGGTGATATTATATATCCAAATTATATGTATCATATATTCATATCCTAATTGATACTCGGATTACCTGATCTGTTTATCCATACTGATACCGGATCCATATATGCTATGCTATTGTTCCAAATGGATAACCCTAGAAATTTTTTTTGTAAAGGATTCAGGTCCGAAATAAAATGACGGATAACATAAATATCAGACCAAACGCAGTTAATTCTGAGACCTCTGAAGTATTATGTCCCAATGCCACTTAAAAATATAAAGTGAGAAAAAACAATTAATAAAGACTGGTTAGGTCTAACAAACTAAACCTATATAAATTGCATGTTTACTTACGAAGGAAACACGAGAGTTGCATGTTTCTTTAAACTAACCATCGTATATTCCACATATAAACTAATTAATTACTATATACATATATAGATTTGTGATGAAGCAGGGATCATCTAATCACCTAGGCTAGTACTCGTCAATCATTATAATCAGTTAATTCCAAAATTAATTTACGATGCATCGTGCTCTATTGCTCATGACCTTGATCACGTCCGCGGTTTCAAGGAATGAAGAAGAGCAGTGTAGGGACATGTTCGAGACCTTCATTGAGGGAATATCTCTGCATCCCTCTCCACAGTATTGTAGAGGAGTGAGCCACTTGAACAACGTCCTCAAGCTCACATCTCCAGTTACTGTAATTGATTCTTCTCTTTTTTTCTTCTATTTCTCGTTTTTTTTACCTGATTAGCCGGTGGGATAACCGAAGTTACGATATGTAATTGCAGGGATTGAAGAAGAAGAAGAAGAAGAAGGAGAAGGTAGAGGTAGGAAAACCGTGTGAATGCATGGAATTTGAGGTAATTTGGAAAATAAGATGTGTAAGATGCGAACAAGATCCAGACTCAAATGTGACTGAATATGAATCACATGTGAATGTTCTATAGATCTCTCTATTGGGATGCATTTTGTGAAAGATTATGTAGTTTCTCTTAGTTTCTTTGATCTTAATTTCCTTTTCTTTTATAGTTTTCTTATTCGATTGGGACTAAAACCATTATAAATTGTATAGACATAGATATTGTGTTAACCAAAATTTAACAACAAAAGAGAGATTCCATAAATTTGACATACACAACACATGTGGACGTCTTAGGCACAGACTTCATTTCTTGTTCGAACTTTGACGATCGATTTTTATTTATTTATTTTCATAACCGAAATCCATTGTACGTATTTGTTTCCCAAAATACTCATTTTAATCTCCAAAATATCGTTGTAAAAAAAAAAAAAAAAAAANTTTTAAAAAAAAAAAAAAAAAAAACAAAATCTCCAAAAATCTCACATACACAGAGAGAATGGGAAGAGCAGATATATAAGCATCTTCCATTTCTTTTCTCCTCTACTCTCCACCTATTAGCTTCCCTGTCTCTGTTGCTGTTCTTAGATATTCCACCATTTTCCTCACTTCCTTTTTCATCACGTCTCTGTTTCTGTCAAGATATAGCTATATTACACTTAATTTTGTTAGCTTCAACAAAAAATATAGTAATTTTGTTTTGATCCATGTTTTTTCAGATATATAATGATGTTTTTTTTTCAGATACTTGTCTTTTATTTCCTTTTTATTTGTCTTACATCATTTTTATTTGTTGTAAAAAAAAAATCCTTTTTCTGTATATCATCAACGACTACTTACTTACCACCACTTCTCTCGAACGTGTACACTTTACACCATATTCGATTTCATTACATTAATTACTTTTAATTTATGAACCAAGTTGATCCTTAATTTAGTCGTCCAAATTGACAAGGCTTGACTCGAAGATAAGAACACAATAATCGGTCCATTACATTCAATTGATTACACAAGACGATAAATAACTTTTAGAAATAAAAATAATGGTGAAAACATAATAAAATATTTAGATATAATGAGTAATTGTGATATATAAAAGATGATGGTATAATAAAAAAAATATTATAATTTTAATTGGTAAACAATGGTATAGCGATAATAGATGATGGCTTCTTTTGTTTTGGTCAAATGATAATAGACGATGGCTTTACGTTCACAAAAAAAAAAGATGATGGCTTTATCAGAAGAAAAAAAAAATATATATATACATATATATGATGGCTTTGCTTTAACAAAAAAAAAATATATATATACATATATATATAACGGTTTATAAAAAATAAAGATAATAGATGACGTACCGCAGCGTGGTAAATAAAATAACTACAACTTAAAATCTTTAAATAAAACTGGAAAAATCTCTATATTTCCGACAACGTCGCTCTTTACAAATTTAGACTACTTTTTTTGGCGAGCGCACAAGGACGCTCTGATGCAGAGCTATCTCTGGGTTATTTGGTACATTTGAAAATCTAGGAACGACAAAATTTATGCAGATTTGGTCAGGGACCCAAGGGATACCTTAAAAATAGCGGAATCAGAGGCTAATACTTGGCTTTTGGCCCAACCAGAGGTCTCTATAGATAATCATAATCCTATCCCTCTCAATATGGAGAGTCCGAGTTTCACTCGGTATCAGTGTTTCATTGATGGATCTTGGAAAGAAGACGATCCGTTCTCCGGAATAGGATGGTACTGTTCGAAGCCAAACAATGAAGACCAACTCATGGGTGTATCCAATTTGCGTCGGAGTCTATCCCCCTTACACGCTGAAGTGGAAGTTTTAGTTTGGGCAATGAGAAGCCTGATAGCAGAAAGGAGGACATATGTTCTTTTTGTTACGGACTGCTCCGACCTGGTGAAGATGGTGTCTACACCTTCAGAGTGGCCGGCTTTTGAGATACTACTAGAAGAGATTCAGGAAAGTAAGAGTTTGTTTTCCTCTTTTTCTATTTTTTTTGTTCCTAGGCAAGCAAATGTTAAAGCGGACTTATTAGCACGGAGTGCCCGTGTCTATTCACACCATATTATGTATGTAAACGTTCTGCCACCATCCTGGCTATTGTAGCCTTTTACTTAATCGAAAGCTGTTGAAAAAAAAAAAAAACTGAAAATTTTTTTATTTTATAAATTATTTAGCCTCATAAACTTTTAAAATAAATATTAAATAGAATAAATGTATTTTTACGGACTCAAACTGATAGCTTTGATTGGTGAATTAGTCGCACAATACATAAGATAAATGTGAGTTAATCAAGAAAAGGTAATTAAACTAATCACTAACTTTTCTATTCCTATTTTTATGTGTGTGATTGTATATCAATGACGAAACCTTGATTAGACAAATCACCAACTCTTTGGCCCCTCGTTATGTGTGTGGCTGATTATAAATCTTTATCCTCTTGATCATCAAGTCTTGGGATAATTGGGGTTTTGAAATAATGACCAATCTGAGTTTCCATCACATTGAACTGTGTGATATATAGAAAACGTTTTAACAGCTGATTCAATTAATATTTGCTTGACGTATCAAACCAAGCTAAGATTGGAGGGCTTTCTCCAACGGACAAACCTGGAAGGAACGAAGAAGACTCTTCTGAAAGTGAATCTATTGAATGAGCCGACAAGAATTTGTGGAGAATAAGAAAAAAAACAAAAGTATTGTGTAGTACTTGCTTCATTTAATTAATAGGAACCAAGATGTACACATAATATCGTAACAAAATAAAAGGAAAATGACATATTTCATTAAACAAAGATAAAATATGGACAGTTGGGATGTACAACAAATATTGATTAGTTGTAAATTAATGGTTTGCTTAACATTTTGATAAGTCAGTAAAATACTATAAATTAATATCTAATGAACGAATTTTTATACTTTTTTTGTTAAATTGATCGAATCCATATTCACATATAATCACGATAATTAATAAATAACTACGTGAATGATTTCACAATGGATAATTTTATCAGTGATATATAAAACTATGATGGACGATTTTACCTAAATACATTTCAAAAATAAAATTTTACTTAATTAATGGGTTTCTGAAATTTTATAGTAATTTGTTTATCATAAAAATAACATAAAAGGAGTTAAAGGGGAAAGAAGAAAAGTCGTGGGAGAGAACGCGCTGGCATTGGACGACGACGCAGCCGATAATGTTGTTCACATTTGCTTACATCAAAGTCAAAAAACCACTTCATAAACCCATCTCCTTCCTCTCTCCGCCTTCTTGTTTAATTACTTCAATCATTACACATTCACACGCAGATACAGAGGAATCGTCTCAAGGTTTTCTCAGAATGGCAGGCAGAGAAATTCTCCATAAGATGAAGGTACTAATGGCTATCTTTTTAGGTTGATTCTTCTTTGGTGGTATTACTGTTAGATCTCCTTAAACCATGGGTTCTGTTTCAAGCGACTTTCTGTTTTTCTCTGGCTTTTTGTTGGGGTTTATGGTTCTATTTGTTGTTAGGCCATGGTTTGATTCATTTTCGTTCTTCTCTGCTTGGACCTGGAATCAGTTTCTCTGATGTTAGCGATTTCTCTTTCAGCAAAACTTTGAAATCCCTTTTCAGAGTAGTGGGGGATAAAAAGAATGCAGTTTCGAGGTTGATCCTTTGGAAATTTATGTTTTTTAAGCTGATCCATCGAATATTTCACGAGTTCTTTGCTTTTGCTGCTCACGGGTATGAAGGAATTTGACGAAATTCGACACACCTGTTAGCCTTTACTGAAAACAACTGCAACTATTGTGCTTATGACTCTGATCGCTGGTTAAAAGCGTGAACTTTTTGCTCATGGGTGTGTAGGTCTGCAAGATTCGATAAAGATAACTCTAGGAAACTTAACTTGTTTTTCTCACTGATTTCGTTTGAAGAATTTGTGAATAGACAGTGTTTCTGGATCTTTGATCTTGTGTGATTGCAGTATTAACTCTATGGTTTTGCTCTGAATTATTAATTAAAGGCCGGGTTCTGCGGATCCACTCCTGACATCGGAAGAGGCAAAAGCAAGATGTGGAAGAACATCACGCACGGTTTTCACTTTGTGAAGGGCAAATCATGCCATCCGATGGAGGACTATGTAGTGTCGGAATTCAGGAAAGTTGAAGGGCATGAACTGGGCTTGTTTGCCATCTTTGATGGTCACTTGGGGCATGATGTGGCCAAATACTTGCAGATTAATCTCTTTGACAACATTCTTAAAGAGGTAAATCTTGATTGGGTCAAGAAATCTCTTTAGGGCCTAAAAGGTGAATCCTTTGTGAATTATACTGACTGATCCATTTGTGGGATCCTTTTCTTTTTCCGCAGAAAGATTTTTGGACTGACACAGAGAATGCTATAAGGAATGCGTACAGATCAACAGATGCAGTGATATTGCAGCAGTCCCTTAAGCTTGGTAAAGGTGGATCAACTGCTGTAACGGGAATTCTGATCGATGGCCAAAAGCTAGTGGTTGCTAATGTTGGAGACTCGAGGGCAGTGATGTCTAAGAATGGCGTTGCACATCAGCTCTCAGTCGATCATGAACCAAGCAAGGAGAGAAAAGATATAGAGAGCCGAGGTGGCTTTGTATCAAATATTCCAGGTAAAGCTGCCTATTTTTCTCTTGACTAGTTACGGTTTTGGTCTCCTTGGAGTGGCAGATGTATATATTAACGTTCCTAAAGTGTTGCAGGGGATGTTCCACGAGTGGATGGACAATTAGCGGTTGCGAGAGCGTTTGGGGATAAGAGCCTAAAGATACATCTGAGCTCAGAACCAGACATTACACACCAGGCAATTGATGATCAGACTGAGTTCCTCGTTTTCGCCAGCGATGGTATTTGGAAGGTAAGTCTAATTACTCGGTACGATTCAAACTGTGGTTTTAGCCAGTTTTTGGACTTCTTCTAACATGAAGATGGCCTATGTTAACTGCAGGTAATATCAAACCAAGAAGCGGTTGATACGATAAAGAGCATCAAAGATCCGCAGGCAGCGGCAAAGCACTTGATAGAGGAAGCTATATCTAAGAAGAGCAAAGACGACATCTCATGTATCATTGTAAAGCTCCACTAATCTCTTCTTCTTCTTTTTTTCAGAAAGCTTTTGTTTATATTATACCATCAAGTTTGCAAGATAGAGAAATATATGCTCAAGCTGTGTGGAAAACCAGTAATGAGGTTTCCCAGAAGATGTAATATATTATGTTAGCATGTTTTTTTTTCTTCACAAATCAATGAAATAAGAAATTGCAACAGCTTAGTTTGACCAAAAAAAAAGAAAAGAAATTGCAACAGCTTTAAGATGTTCTTCGTCTAGTTCTTCTCATCTTCGAGTGTCCCATGCTCTGCATAAATTGAAAAACAAGAGACAAAAGTATATCGTCAGCCTTAAGATACTAAAGCAACCAAAATGATCTGGTTCGGCTAAATCAAAACCATACCGAAACATCCGATCCAAAAACAGAAAAGAAGAAGTAATAACGATCCAATCTCATCCTTTTTTGTTATATCCAAACAAACCATACTCGAAACCAAAACGAATCTAAAGAAACTTACAAGCGCATGCGTGGACTCTAGACATGGGGAAGCCAGAGCCGAAATGACATTGATCGGAGAGAGCCAAAACGTCCGGCCTGAGTGGCTTAATGGCTGTAGTCAGGAACTCAAAACACCGACAAAGCCTCCGCCTCTCCTCCGCCTTCTTACGGCGGCTACTGAACCAGCGGCAGCACTCGGCCGTGGGCGGCGACTCCTGATGGACGAAGAACAACTTGCACTGATCCACCGTCACACTCGCCACGTCGACGCACTCCGGCGGCCAAGGACGGTACAATGCGTCGACCGTTGTGACTGCAACCAGAAGACAAGTCATCGCAAACGCTACCTTCATCATCTTAACCATTATTATGTGGCGAGAAAATCGAGAGTATTTCTCAAAATTCTTAAAGGGAAGTAATCTTTGTAACGCATGTGAAATAAATATTTATTTTGCTGCAAACGCATGCCAAGTGTCATCTATTCAAAACAAAACCAAATAACAAAGCGTTTTTCCATGCTCAGATATTTAATGGACCATTGTTCCGAGTTTACAAGTTTTTTTTTTTGTTTTCTTTCCGTATTTTGATTAACTTTCTTAAATAAATTTTATTTTCTACAATGTCAACAGGAATTCCCTTAAAAATATCCTTAATCGGTTAAGAGAATACCACTGGACAAATAGTGATTGGGTTAATTAGGTAGATAAACTTTTTTTTGGAGATTTATTTGCATAAATGATGCAAGCATAAAATCGTTAATAAGTGGATATTGCTTTCGTACGTGTTTTTATCAAATAATGTGATATCATGCATGTCACCGAATAAAATAACATGTCATTTATCTAAATATATTCAAGTTTCATACTATTTGTATAATACACGCGCGAAAACAAAACTACTCGTTTAAATTTTGTTATTGAGTCATTTTGTAAATAAACTTCAAAACTAGACTATCTAGTCAATATATCCATAGTTATTTGATAATTTTGAAAAAAAAATTATTATGTAAAGTTACATACGTTTAATGTGACCGTGACACATAAGATAAACGGTAAATTGGTAGAATATTATCTTTAGTGTATCAAATTAGACAACTAACATATGTGAAAACAAATTTTATAAACTAACAAAAGTAGCTAGACTAAAGACCATAATACCTTCATTTTATTTTTTACTACTTTTTAGACAATTTGGGACCACTTGTGGTCTTCTCTCTACAAATAATATTATTTTATATTTTATTTATACAAAATAATTTTCTCTCACTTTACACTTTATATCAAAAATATATACATAATTATTTCATATATATAGTTAATTACATATATATATAAATAATAATCAACATAATAAAATATAATAAACATAATTAATTATTTATATAGTAACTACATATGTGACTATATATGATTTTTCTAAATAGTTAATTATTATAAAAATATAATTAACTTTTTATATGGTAACTAAAATTAATTATTTAAAACATTTAAATAAAAGAGAATAAAGTGAAGGCATAATTACTTATATTATATATAGTTATAGTAACTACATATAACTATATATGTGATTATATATAATTTTTCAAATAGTTAACTATTATAGAAATATAATTAACTATTATATCGTAACTAAATTTAATTATTTAAATTATTTAAAGAAATATAGTTAACTATATGAAAACTTAAAACTATATATAATTAAAAATTTAACAGATGATTGATTATAATTACTAATTATATTAAACAAAATCTGATTTTTTTTTACATATAGTTAACTATAGGTTCTAAGTATGTAAAATTATAGATAACTATTTATATAGTAATTCGATAACATATTTAAATATTTATATAGTAATTATAGTTAACTATTTATGTGATTATATATTTTTTTATAAATAGTTAACTATTAAATACATATATTTAGGTTAAACACATGAATAGAATTCACTATACCACATTAACGATTTACTATAAGACAATAATAGTTTACTATAACACATTAATAATTCACTATAACACAACAATAGTTAGATATAATTTTATAAAAATGTATTATCTACGTTTAATTTAAGTTTTCGTATAGTTAACTATATATCTATAAAAATAGTTATAATATTTAAAATTAAATCTTTTAGATAGAACACACACCTGCACTTTGTTTCTCTGCATTTCATCAAAAAAATTCAGCTACTTGCTTGAACTCCATCCCTCCTTTATCACACACATCGATCACATCATTGTAGGTAACTAAATTTGGTCTCAAGCCGTAACTTTTCATGGAGCTAAAGATCCTAATGGCATCTTGGTGATATCTACTTCTTCCATACCCATCAGCTAAAGCAGTTTCAAAAATCCTCTTTGCAATGCCGCTTTACCTAATCTACCGAGAGTACTTATCATGGCACTTGCTAATTTCCCTTGCTCATTCTTCCTCATCTCTCGTTTAACTACGAATTCATAAAAGCGAACAGCTTTCTCGAACTCATCTCGATTTCCAAGCTCAAGGAATATGTAAATATAATCGGAGGTGGACGGCGACGTTAATAGGCGGAGGTGGACGACGACGGCGGCGATAGGCGGAGGTGGCCAGCGGCGGCGATTGGCGGAGGTGGACGGCGGCGATAGGTGGAGGTGGACGGCAGCGGCGATAGGAGGAGGTGGACGGCGTCGGCGATAGGCGGAGGTGGACGGCGTCGGCGATAGGCGGAGGTGGACGGGGGCGAAAGAGAGAGCATGTTGAAGATGGTTGTTGAGATTAATGGATATCTAAACTTTGGAGATTTTTTGGAGATAAGCAGTAGAAAGAGTGTCGGAGAGAAAGATCGTTGTTCCTTTTTTTGTTTTTATTGAGTTTCAAAATAATTTCAATTTCAAGATTGGTTTGAATTTCAAAATAATTGAAAAAAATAAAAAAATAAAAGAAAATATCTGAAAGCGACATGTCGGACTGTTGTGCAGGTACATGTTAGTTTTGATACTAGAGTAGAAAAGAATTTTTACATATAATTTTTTGTTAGATACCTAATTTATTTTTTGGTTATATTAGAAAATTAAATATAATGCACATAATTATTATACAGTGCTTTCTTTAAGATAAAATTCTCCAGATTTTAACATAGGTCATTATTAATTTATTATAACACATAGATATAATACTAGAATTTTTTATTAATTATTTTAGATTTTAAAGAAAAAAAATAAAAATAAAAAATATATTGATTTTCTTAAACGTTTTTTTTTTTTCTGCTTCCATGGTTTAAATTTATAATTAGTATGTTCCTGGTAATAGTTTGAAAACGACACATATTCGATTACAAACAAACCGCAATAAAATCTTTTTATAATCCACTGCAAAAATAAAGAAAACTTTCAATAATGAATTTACTTGTGAAGTTTAAATTTTAAAATAATTGTTTTGAAAATTATGATTTCAAACTTTTCATATTTATGATCTCTTTTCTTTTATATAAATTATTGACTGTGATCCTATTGGACAACAAAAAAAACCCTTTACCGGATAAAGTAAAAATTAAAAAAGAAACCAGAGACTCCTTGAGAATAGTTATTTAGTTATTTTGGCATTTTATTTCCGACCACAATTTCATCGAATAAATAAAAATATTATATTGACCAACTCTAAATTTTTTGTCAAATTTATTCAGCTTCTTGTATTTTTTCCTCAAACTACATAGGGGACATACCCTAATAAATACTATATGGTTTTGTATTTATATGTAGCACTGAACTTAGTATCATAACTTCATAAGTAGTCGAAGCCGGAACGATGAGCCAACGCATGAACCTGTTCGTTCCTTCATTTGAAACAGACCAAGATGAAATCGTTGAACGCAAGACGGAGACGCAGACGCTGAGCGGTGCAGGTAGCGCCTGGAGGTTCAAAGGCAACAGTGCGGCCAAGGAAGCGGCCAGCGTCTCAATGAAAGGTACACTTGCCAGATTATTCGACAGCTGCAACAAAGACATCAAAAAGACCATTTTGCCCCTGGGTCATGGCGACCCTTCCTACTACCCTTGCTTCCAGACTTCAGTCGAGGCCGAGGACGCCGTCATTGACGCCTTGCGATCTGGCGCGGCCAACTCCTATGCTCCCGGGGTTGGTATTTTACCGGCCAGGAGGTTAATTATCTTTTCCTTTTCAAAAAATATAAGATGTTTTAACTAACAATGATCATATATCTTTTTATTTTTTATTAAAAAAATTATTTAAATTGAAAACAATTCAATCAAAATATCAAACAAATTTATGATTTGTAAAGAAACTTGAAAACATCTTAAAAATTAAAAAAAACAAAAATCTCTAAAACATTTTATGGAGGGAGTAGTTCTAAGCTAAACATCTACAACTACCAGCTTTAGTCTCGAAAAAAACCTTTAAATTGAATGCAGCAAAAATAATGCACGCAAATTTTTAGTATTATTATTACCAAATCCACACTCAAATAATCTTTTAGAAGCATAATAAAAAAACGAAGTCATTCAAACGTTGGTTCAAAGTTAGACTCCAGTAGACTATCTAGCTTCTTTGAACAATCTTCTAGCTGTTTTTGTTTTCATTAATCTTCGAGTGGTAATTTTAAAGATTCCCATGAGGCCAACTCCTAGTAAAATAGGCACCGGAAGTGGAATGAAAAGATTCACTGCGCTTTTTCCAAGGTCAGAGAAGGGCTTATACTGCTCCCCCAAAAGGGGGGTTCATATCATTAGAAAAAAACTCTCTTCATCTACTAGATCGTTCGTTGATTCCCTTGCTTTTGGGCAATGGTTCCGGTTGAAGAAGTATGGTATCTATATGTATATGTTGTGTATTATCAATGATTTTCACAGAGGGCATCGGATCACTGAGGCCGACTTCCATCCCTACTTGACGGGTGGATCTTGCAGTGAAGCTCTCTTCTGTCTTTGCACTCGAGGGCAGAATTCGTCCGGCCCGAGAAAACTTTTGCACGCCTCCCTTATTTCTCTTTCTTGAGATTATGAAAATGCCTCGTTTTTATGTTAGGTGCACACTTTTAAGCAACTTGTGTCTTGTGTTTGTGCACGGTTTTCTACGCAAATAATGTTCATGGGAAAAGACGTTTAAATCAGCCCTAATGAGTTAATTAGTGCAGTTCGCAAGAGTTTTTGGAATTTAGTCATAAATTTTCAAAATTTTCGTTTTTACTGTGTCAGATATTTCCTTCTAGACAATTAAATCCAAAACGTCGGTCTAGTGACTTACTCAGTTATCCGAAGTCGAGGAACCTAGTTGTATCTCGTTATCAGTCGGGTGTGAGTTTGTTACCAAACATTTGTGTTCAATATTTTTTTTAAATCAATCCTAGTAATTAGACAAGTGAATTATATTGAAGAGTGCAAAACTGAATAGAGAAAATATCAATAATTGAAATGTTATTGCTATTACGGGAATAATGTATAGTTTAGGATTCAAACGCTTTATGAAATATCACACTATGCATGCTAATTTTTTTTGAAACTTTGTCTAATCTCTACGACTATTTGTAACTCCTATTACAATAGAGCGGTGGCGAATTATCTGAACCGAGACCTTCCACATAAGATGAATTCAGACGATATATTTATAACGGTCGGTTGTTGCCAAGGGATAGAGACCATGATTAATGCTCTCTCTGGACCGAAGGCCAATATCTTGCTCCCTAGTCTCGTCTATCCTCTCTACCATAGTCATGCAATACATAGCCTAGTAGAGATTCGCAAGTACAATCTCCTTCCTGACCAAGACTGGGAGATCGATCTCCAAGGCGTTGAAGCCATTGCAGATGATCATACCATCGCTATGGTGATAACTAACCCTCACAACCCATGTGGAAATGTCTACACATATGATCATCTAAAGAAGGTGAAAGTGTCGAACTTAATTTTAGTTAATTTTCTTTTGAACTTCACTCTTGTTTATGTTACATTTGTTAATATGGATAGGTGGCTGAGATGGCGAGGAAGGTAGGGATAATGGTTATTTCTGATGAAGTTTATAATCAAACTATATATGGAAAAAATCCATTTGTCCCAATGGGTATATTCGCATTGATTGCTCCTGTGGTTACACTTGGGTCCATTTCCAAGGGATGGCTCGTCCCTGGGTGGCGAATAGGTTGGATCGCGATGAATGATCCCAATAACGTTTTCAAAACCACCGGGGTTGGTTTTCAATCTATAGATCATCTTAGATTATTATAAGTAAACATTGTCTTATTGGTCTTGACCAGAAGCATGTTTCGGTTTCAACATAATACGATATCTTTGTTGTCAATTAGGTAGTTGAATCCATCAAGGAGCATCTCGACATAAGTCCTGATCCATCGACTATTCTACAGGTTTGTCTTATGATATTAATTTATGTTCGAATACACAAACACACATGCAACGAGTTATGTTGTATATATGTAAGAACTAACGTGCATGTTGCCTTGTCTAATTGGAAGTTTGCACTTCCAAACATATTGGAGAAGACGAAGAAAGATTTCTTCGAGATGAATAACTCGATACTGAGTCAAAACGTAGACATGGCGTTCAATGCCCTCAAGGAAATTCCTTGCCTCATTTGCCCCAAGAAACCTGAGTCGTGTACTTACTTACTGGTACCAATTTCTCTTTATACCAACCTATCTTTTGCTTTTTTCTTCTTTTTTTAACTTCACCAACATATCTCTATATATCGTAAAAAAATATGATAGCTAAGAGAGATATTATGTGCAAACTAATTAATGCAATGTTTCTAAACCATTCAATTTTAAAAAGTTTTTTACACAATTTATAAAAAAAAAATTGTAACTAAAAACGTCAATAATAAGGAATACATATACAGCACACTACAAATAATCCGTATATATATGAAATTTCATGAATCCCAACGTAAAGTATATATATCACAGACGAAATTGGACCTATCAGTCTTGGAGGACATCACAAATGATGTAGATTTCTGCATGAAGCTGGCCCGAGAAGAGAATCTCGTCCTTTTACCTGGTAATCATCATAATTTACGTTATCTAATCTTTTCAAGTAATGGTAACTTTTATTTTAAAAATAAAAATTGGGCTCATTTGGAATATAAATGCAGGAGAGGTATTAGGAATGAAGAATTGGGTGAGATTCTCGATCGGAGTGGAGAGATCGATGCTAGAAGACGCTTTTGTGAGGCTCAAAGGCTTCTTCGCTCGCCATATTAAAACACAACTCTCTTAATAACTCAGCTTCATTGTCGGAACCTGAGACCCTATCTTCCCATCTATTTTTTTCTCTTCATTTTCATTTTCATTTTCATTTCGATTATGTTCGAAACCTTGGTTTACTTGTGTGGGCGCGTATGCGTATGCGTATGCTTGCCCGTTAGAACGTCGTTTTAGTCGAGTCGAGTCAAAACATGATGGCGCGAGCTTAATATATATTTTAACCATATTGGATTTTATATATTACGAGTTGAGGATAAAGAATACATGACGATAACACCATTTATTAATACCATTTAAAGTTATCGTTATAGAATGATACAAAGTTTTGAATTCGTCTACTTTATAAAGCTGTTTGCTGAATTTCTACGTTTCACTGGTTGATATTTAATGAATTATATGTTTCCTAACTCAAGTTCTACAGTTTCATCATTACAATTCAAACGATTTTATGGTTAATATTGAAAACTCAACTGTACAGAGGGCAAATTGTTTTGGGGAAACGGAGCATGAGCAGAGCAACAAACAACGCAAATTTCACGTTAACAAATTTTATTATTTTTTGACCAGGCATGTCACCAATGCATGTTACTATATACTATATATGATCAATCTTCCATCCAAAGTCTATAATTCAAAGGTGAAGAAAGTCTGCGATTGACTAATAAAATTTGATCCAAAGACTTTCGATTGCGTTCACTTCTTCTATAAATATGTTTTTGATGGTCTCTTCATATAAACATTCAGATTTCAAAATCTACAAGACTCCCAACGAATCAATTAACGATGAGCCACCACAGCCACCTCGTAGTTCCTGCCCTTCAAACCGAGAAAGAACCAGAGACGCAAGCGCAAAATGCGTCCGAAAACAGCGTTTGGCGTTTCAAGGGCAGTGACACGGCAGCGAAAGCCTCCAGCGTCACTATGAGAGTTATCGTCTACAAGCTCTTCGATCTCTGCAGCCCGGAAGTCAAAAAGACACTCTTACCCCTTGCCCACGGTGACCCTTCTGTGTACCCTTGCTTCCGCACCTCCATCCTCGTCGAGAACGCCGTCGTCGACGTCCTCCACTCCGGCAAGGGTAACTCTTACGGCCCTGCCGCCGGAATTCTCCCCGCCAGACAGTAATTTTCCATCTTACTTAACTTTTTTTTTTTTTTTTTTTTTTTTTAATATCCATAGTTTAATCCTTTTCACACAATATGCCCGTACTTCTATTCGAGTCGGATTTATTTTGTTTCAATCTTGATATTGTCTCTAAAAGGACTCATATTTTATGTTTTGTATTGTTGTAGCGGACAAGACAGATTAGTTCGTTCGCGAACTAAACCGATTTTTGTTCAAACATTCATAAATTTTGGTAGAAAAAATGGTTTTGTTTGCTGCGGACCGTTTCTATGGCGAAGGAAACTTGATATGTAGCATATTGTTGTCCGTCCCAAAATGATAGTGCGGTCCAGTTCATAAAACGGATTTGTCGTTTTCGCGGAAAAATGACCCTTATTTTAATTTGTTAAAATTTGATCGACAAGTAGTTAACTTTGATCGAATGTTGAGTTGTTAATCAGGGCGGTCGCAGATTACGTGAACCGGGACTTGACGAACAAGGTAACGCCTAATGATGTATTTATGACGGTCGGATGCAACCAAGGGATAGAAGTGGTGATTCAATCGCTAGCTCGACCAAACGCTAACATCCTTCTCCCACGGCCTAGCTACCCTCACTACGAGGCTCGTTCTGTCTACAGTGGACTCGAGGTTCGCAAGTACGATCTCCTTCCCGAGAAAGAATGGGAGATTGATCTCCAAGGCATCGAAGCCATGGCAGACGAAAACACTGTCGCAATGGTTATCATAAACCCTAACAACCCCTGTGGAAATGTCTACTCTCACGATCATCTCAAGAAGGTCTTGATCTCGATTATAAGCATTGATTCATGAGACTAGGAAATTGTTGCTGATGAATGGACTCTTTTTTAGGTTGCGGAGACGGCTCGGAAGCTGGGAATAATGGTGATCACCGACGAAGTTTATAGCCAAACAATATTTGGAGACAACCCTTTTGTTCCAATGGGGAAGTTCTCTTCGATAGCTCCGGTTATCACTTTGGGCGGTATATCGAAAGGATGGATTGTTCCTGGTTGGAGAATCGGCTGGATCGCTTTGAATGATCCCCAAGGCATTTTCAAGTCAACCGGGGTTAGTTTTATTCCGACCAACAACATCAATTATCATCGAAACTGATTCTTGTTAGCTTGTGTTACAAGTAATAACTCTGTTTTTTTTTGGTTCCTTCTGACAGGTGGTTCAATCCATCCAGCAGAATCTTGACATAACTCCAGACCCTACCACAATGGTTCAGATTGCGCTTCCTGAGATCCTGGGGAAAGCGAATAAAGAGATGTTTGCGAAAAAGAATTCGATACTGAAACAGAACGTGGAGTTGGTCTGTGATAGGCTCAAGGACATTCCTTGTTTGGTCTGCACCAAGAAACCTGAGTCATGCACTTACTTATTGGTACCACCAACGTCTTTATATTAATGATTCTTGATTAATTCGGATGATAAGTCTTTCTATCTGACCCCAACAAAAAACAATATTTGTAGACGAAGCTGGAGCTTCCGTTGCTGGAAGACATAGAGGATGATATGGATTTCTGTATGAAGCTAGCCAAAGAAGAAAACCTCGTATTGCTACCAGGTAACACCTATAAAAATGCCTTTAAATGAGTACATAAAATGAAACTTGAAAATTGATTTGAAGTTTGAAGATGGAATCATTTCTTGGTTTTGCAGGAGTGGGTTTGGGATTGAAGAACTGGATAAGGATAACGATCGGAGTTGAAGCTCAGATGCTGGAAGATGCACTCGAAAGGCTCGATGGCTTCTGCCAACGCCATCTTAAGAAAACAGAGGCCTCCTTTCAAGCTCTGAAGCTGAGTGACAATGGCGAAATCTAAACACCACTCATCTATATATATGACTATACCGAAAACCAAATAAAGTTGTAAACTTTGTGGTGGAATAATCCTAGGAGGGTATCTTGAATCATAGAACCTTCAATAACAAAAACCCTGTTTGTTTTTGTTTTGTTTTGTCAACACCCTGTTTGTTTTTAATATATAAATCTGATTTATTTGTTTAATTCAAGTCATCATTAAATATTTTGGGAACGTTTTCTCTCTCTCTTCTCTCTCTAAAATTTTTCAGAGATGAGAGAGCTTTTCTCTTTTGCCATCGGGATTTCTTCCGGATTTTCTTATCCCGATTTAGTCGGACTTTTCATCTAGCATCTCCATGATGGCTAGCTTTTGTCCGGCAGCGTCCGGTTTCTTTAACCTGTGTTGGTCGGCTTCGTCGTTTTTCCTCGTCGTCCGGTGTATCCGGCTTATATTACGGTTTTTCTTTTGCCGTGTTTACTTTCGGTTTTGAATAATCTCCACAAGAGTTGATGTTGTCGATTCATTGGCTTTCTTCTCATTTAGATGTGGATTTATATTTCTTTTTTTTTGGTTCAGTGGTTTACAAAACTAATCGTAGAAGATTGTCACTAAGGTTTTTTGAAAAGAAGTTTTTTTCTTTGGCAAATTTAAGATTGCATTTTAGCCGTGATTTCAAATAAAATGATCTTCGATTTGTAAACAAACAGATGTGGATCAGAACATCATCCTCTTTTACTCGCTGTTCGCCGGA